>KK122464.1:10735-49556 GCA_000611955.2 Stegodyphus mimosarum | reverse complement strand
ACACACACACACACACACACACACACACACACACACACACACGCAGACTCTTTGTTTTATTATATGTAGAGATTATTTGATTGTTCAGTTTAGACCCAAGTGCGGTCATTATTTTCTGTTATCCCTCCCGAATTGGGAAGTGGCTGCAAATAGTAGTTTAATAAAAGGGTAATTTTAAACCCTCCTTGCGTGCAGTTATTCTACCACTTAACCACAGTTGCTCAGCCACAGAACATAGCTGTGTTCAGCTCCCTGTTCGAGATGAGGACTTTGATACTATCACGACCATGTTCGCCAAACGTATGCACAGAATACTCAGTCCTGACAACTTTAGTACTGACGATTGCAGCAAAATAGAGGGAGATGCACAACTATATTTTGTGGTAGTCCCATATACAAAATTTGAACCTTCAACGGCTAATAGTTTTTGAGTTAGGGAGATAATCACAGACGTCACGAAGAAGTCCATTTTAAATCCGTTTTGTAAAAAAGACTTCGTTACGTAAAGTTACGTTCGTTACTATCGTTACGTAAAGATGTCAAAATGGATCAGGAAATGATCGAAATAGATATTTCCGTTGAAATATTGAACTCGAAAGTTTACTAGATTGCAATACTTCCTTTAATTCGTGGAAGGAAATAAAA
This sequence comes from Stegodyphus mimosarum, assembly GCA_000611955.2. Classification (NCBI taxonomy): domain Eukaryota; kingdom Metazoa; phylum Arthropoda; class Arachnida; order Araneae; family Eresidae; genus Stegodyphus; species Stegodyphus mimosarum. The sequence continues at coordinate 48,911 of KK122464.1, read as the reverse complement.
ATTAGAAATTGTTGTGACTGAGACTTCAAATCGAAACTAACGTAGCTCTAGAACGATCGAAACAAACGGTGAAATTGTTTGCATTGTTATCTGAAGCCAATAAAAATGTGAAAGTATGCTTAAATGAACTTAATTAGCACATCGTAATTAAGAATCTCATCGAAATATACGTGAAAAGCAGTCAACCAATGATTTTCTAACTCAGATGAATCAGTAATTAAAAGTTAATATAAAATCAGGAATACATTCAATATTGGATGCAATGAATGTTAGAATATACCTTAGGTTTTAAGGCTTATCCTAAGTTTTTAACAGTTATTTTTAGCTTGAGCTACTTTCCTATCCTTTCTATTTTTAGCTTACAATTTCCTACTAGAATGTGTTTTCAGAATCACTTTTAATGCAAATGAGTAAGAGTAGTATTTAAGTCGACGTTCCACTGACTTCGTTAGAGAGCTAAAGTTTCAGAGTACGTCTTTCTTTAAGCAATTACTACGTTCATCAGAACTTCAGGCCCTCAACCCCGCGGAAGGCGCGTGAAGAAAAGTTTCTAAAGTGGGCGCATGCGGTATCACATACTCCATGTGCCCGCTCTAGTAACTTTCACATTAACTCTAGTAACTAGTAAATTTAATATTGGGGTTAAAATATGGTAAAAACAGTTTTATTTTGTTTTAAAGCTGTTTTTCTTTTATAATACACGAACAAGACTTGGGTTACAAAAAATTAATTTCCAAAATAAGCTTAAAGGGAGTTAAAATTAAGATAAATGAAAATAATAACAAAATAAACATTATACCCCTAAGTTTTATTGCCCCTCTAATACACAATGCAACTTATTTTATTTGTTTACACTTTGAACAAAATTCATTCACGTGTTCTTAGCACAGAAGGTTTCCACATTTTAAATGTAGCATTCGCGGTCTTCTGCCCTGGGCTCCAGGGCATTCGTCGCATCTTTTAAACTTAGTTGCTTCGAATTTCGTATATTCGTTTGAATTATTCCTCGAAATATCTGCTCTTCTTTTGCACGCAGTACGTAAGTTTCTCGGTAAAGTATCAATCTCTGATCGTTGTTTAATATATATTTTTTATTAATTGTAATGCTAAGTCCCTCAAAAACAGACATCTGCTTCTGTATCTGGTTGTTGGATTAGCAGTCGAAAGTAATATATTTCGAGCATTTATTGCAGCAACATTCGGTGCAGAAAGGAAAATGACCATTGGCAACTTCCTTGTTATTCTGGCAATTGAATAACTTGCTGGGATTTCATCCACAATATCCACTGCTTCCTTAGTCGTATTATAAAAATGTATAATTTCTGGCGTTTTCTTTTCTCCAATAGAGTCATCTATAGCATCATCGTTATGTAACGTTAAAAGCATAAAAGCAGTTTTTCCTTTTTTTAGGAACATAAGAAATGAACGCTTTATCTTTTTCGAAACCAAACAGTGTAGAAAGTATTCCTATTTTCATTTTCAGTTTCCAAAATGTAATCTTCTTTCAAATATTTCTAATCAGTCTCACAGGCGCTGCATTTCCAACGCATAGGGAGTCATTATTTTTGCCATAATGCGCTTAGAAATCTTTTAAAATTTGATTTCAAAAACTTTAAAATCGCTTGAGAGTAGAAATATTTAATGTTACATTCTAGAAATAAATTTTTAAAATAAATATTCAGTTAGAAAAACACTTACGTGGATAGGCGCGTGGTGTGTGTCACACCCTAGATGCAATAAAATACCGATAAATCTTTTTCTGAAATACACTGGCAACGGAAAAACGGTTCTGAAAGTCACTCACTACTAGAAACTCAGCTACTGAATGTAATACAGAATTTCAGTTTCAGAAGTTAGGAATATTCCACTTTTTTGTAGACTTGGGGTTATGATACACCTCACGCGCTTTCCCGCGGGTTAATAGCTTCGGCAACTTAACTGAGATTTAGGGGCTAACTACTTAGAATCTTGATAGCTTCGGCTATATCTTTTTAGTTAAGCTTTAGTTCTTATTACTGTGAGTTCAAGCCCAAGTGAAGGCTTTGCTGTAGGCTCTGAGAAAGGAGCCAGCTGTGTTAATTCTTATTTTGAGAAATAAAGGGTAACTAACCGGTTTAGAGCCTTACGTCTCCGTTCACGAACTCAAGCGATTATTCACTTATCTCTTCACGAGGCTCCTCCCATTTAGCTGCTATATAAAAGATTGGAACCTCACAAGGTCGGAGTAAACTTTATATGAAACTCTAAATCAGTTAATATAAATACATAACACCTTTTGAGGAGCAAAAATATTCATCCATGTGGCACACATTCATGGCAACAACAGCAAAATGGCAAACAGCTGATGAAATGTTGTATTTTATTCTTAATATTTTATTAATAATTTCATGTCGTTATAGTTTATAAATTTTATTTATTAAAAAAAACCTTCCTGTAAAATTAAAAATATATAATAAACTTGCTATGTTAGGATTTTATTTCTATTTGCTATTGAACTAAAATAAATAAATAAAAAAAAAAGTTCAGATGTAAGGTTTTAGTTTAAACTAACAAAGTTTTATTTTAATTTCCCCTTTCCTATGATTTCTTATTTCAACTTCCCGTTAGAATGAGCGCGCGTTTCAGCTTTATGCTAATTTGAAGTGGAGCCAAGTTTGGTATTTAAGGTTAGCGAGGAACTTCCGGTGTGAGAGAGCTTTTAGTCTCAGATCACTGCGGCTCTGTTCGACGTTCGCCTGACTAGTTAGTATTTAAATTCTAAGCCTTAGCGCTGTTACTCTATTACTTATTGAAGTAAATCTAAGTGCGTTAGTATTAGTTAAATCTTGCTACGCACCATTAGGCATAGAGACCGACCTCGCGTTTATAGCTCTTTGAGCAACGACTACTTAAATTTCTAGTTAACTTTAGTTTAAATTATTTGAATGTTCAGTTTAGACCCAAGTGCGGTCATTACTTTCTGTTATCCTTCCCGAGTTGGGAAGTGGCTGTAAATATCGTGGTTTAATAAAAGAGGATTTTAAATCCTTCTTACGTGCAGTTATTATCCCACTTAACCACAGTATTCTATCACAGAACATAGCTGCATTCAGCTCCCTGTTCAAGATCAGGACTCAGTTTACTTCACGAATATGTTCGCAAGAGTATGCACCGAACACTCAGTCCTGACACAGATTTTAAATTATGTTCAAACTGAAGGTTTTTTTTTTAATATTTTGTGTGTTACCTTTATTTATTAAATACCATGTTCTTCGCATTTAAACCATAAATTTCAGTTCAAGAGAAATATCGCAAAATAATTTAAAAAGAGCACATCTTTAGAATTTCCGATACACAGTTCCGCGCGTTGGAGATAAAAATAGTTTTTCCGCACAACGTTGTTGCCATTGCTCGTTTTAAAATTCTTGAGTTTGTTCATCAAAAGTTCGTTAAAGTTTTACAAATATGAAATCGATAACAAAACAAATTCCAAATTTGGTCTTCCAATTGCTCATATTGTGAGGAGGATTACGTTAATAAAAATTGGATGACTCTAGATATTGTTGTTTTATCACAATGCGATAAACATACATGCATTTATGTAGATTCTTCATAATTTAATTTCTTTAAACAGACTTTCTTTAAACTTTCAAATTATTTCTTTAAACATAATTTAATTTCTTTACACAGGGCGATAATATTTGGTGGCAACAATTTGAAAAGTGAAACAATGCTTGTAGTGAATCAACGCAAAATGCCAAAACGAAATGAATAGTCCTTCTGTCCAAATTGCCCCTTTGGACTAATTATAATGCAATGAATTTTAGTTAAATTTTAAAAAAATGAAAGCGAAAGAATGTTCTTCTTTTAATTTGTATACATTATTAAGTGGAATTTTGAAAAATATCAAATGCATGGTAACAACAGATTCAAATTTCGAGTTAAAAATGGCATTTATAGGAAAACTGTTTACTTTATTCTTACAGGAAAGCATAAAATCTATAACTTAATGAGAGAGATCAATCGGCTTCATTACCATGGAAACGGTAAGAACACAAAACAGCTCTGTGACGTAGGCAGAAATTCAAAAATGGCAAATGAGATGCATCATTTCGAAAAGGAAAACTGCTTTTTTTTTCCCTCTGTTCTTACGTAAATAGGCAAAATATTTCATGTTAATTTTCTATAGAAACTGTTACTCTAACGTACTTTTCCTATGCGAAATATGTCTTTATTATGAAAATTCGTATCCCAGGTAGAATGGCTCAGAGAATATAAGTGCATGTATTATTCACACGCCAACAATATGTATATTCTTTTACTGCCAGAGGCATACTGCCTGAATGTTTGTTGTTGTGTAAAAATCAATGAATAAATGAAGTTTAATATCAAACTACCAAGGTTTCAATTTAAAATAACCTTTAAATTCCATTCGTTTTTAGCTGAGTGGATCGATACTAAACGGAATACTTTCATAAGCGATTTTTAGTTGAGTGGATCGATAGTAAACGAAATACTTTCATAAACGAATAACCAAAAACGTGAATTCAGTATTTTTTGATTAAATGCTAAGAATGTGAAAGAATGTTGCCATTGTTTATGTCACAGTGTCACATTTAAACTTGTTTTCACAGCGTAATGTACGTATATTATTTTGTGTACAAAATGGGGAAAAAAATAGAAAATTCTGAAAGGTTTCAAATTTTAACGGTGGAACGAAAGGGTTTTTTAAGTGATTTTTACATTCTCGCTGAGCTTGCTTTCTACTACTCTGCTATTGTACTTGTAAGGTATTTCTCCCGCTTTCTTCGCATGTCTTCGTGGTGTAGTGGTTGCATGCTCGACGCGTAACCGAGAGGTCCGTGGTTCGATTCCCGGCGAAGGCGTTACTCATTTTTCATGTCTCCTGCTTCGAAATAAGCTAATGTCTCTACACTGGCGCCCGAAATAAAAAGGTGGTGGATGATGATTCTCCACCACCTCGATTTGGCGATTGGCTCCCCAAAACCCTAGTCGCCCTTTAAAAGGGGTGTGTATATAAGGTACTTCTCCCGCCTTCTTCGTATGCCTTCGTGGTGTAGTGGTCTACATGCTCGACGTGTAACCGAGAGGTCCATGGTTCGATTCCCGCCGAAGGCGTTGCTTATTTTTCACATCTCCTGCTTCGTAATAACCTAATGTCTCTACATACTCACTCCTACTAACTCATTTTTTTTTGTCTTTTTAGCTTTATATGGCGTAAGTACGAAGAATACCATAAGTACGAAGAACGCAACGCTTAATTGCATCGTATTTTTCGTACTTAAGCCATATACAATTCAACAGAAAAATTACAAAAGCGTTAAAAGCAGCATACATTTAGAATTTCCGATGCAGCTTTAAATGTTGGTATACATTCTCCTATTTTTTCGGTTATTTCTCAATTTAATGTTCAATGTTATCAATGTTCATTTTTCTTACTAAGAAGGCTTTAGAAAACTTTTTTTGTCTTTGGATTATTGACGTTTTGTGTGTTTATGTATTAAATATCACGTTTTTGGCGCTTACTGTTACGTAAAACTGGGTTCGACAGCAAAATCACAAAATGTTTAAAAACAGGATATCTTCAGAACTTCTTACAGATAGTCTCAAAAACTGGAGATAAAAATGATTTCTTCCGTGTTGTGTTGCCACTGCTCGCTTTGATATTGTTGAGTTTGCTAATCGAAACTTCGCTAAAGTTTTATTAAGTATGAAAGCGACAACAAATCAAATTCCAAATTCGGAATTCGGGCTTCCAGGTGTCCATATTCGGGTGATGGAAGTACGTTTATGGGTGGAGGACAACGTTATTCAGAATTTAATGGCTCTAGGTACCGCTGTTTTTTACATTGCGAGAAAAATACCTAAATTCATGCAGATTCCTCGTTATTTAATTTCTTTAATATATCACAGGGCGATAATATTGGTGGCAACAATTTGAAAACTGATACAACTCCTGAAAAGGATTCTCCGCAAAATGACGCTTCAAGACTAACATTCACTTCATTAAACAATTTTTTCTTTGCTAGAATTTTAATTTCCAATTCATGTAACGTACAGTTTACTCCTGAACGTAACTTTTGAGAATATTTCTGAAAACGACTTTTGAAGCAACAAATTTCATTTTCAAAATTTCTAAATGGTTATCTGCAACGTTATTCTTTCCAAAACTTTAAAAATTTGTTAAAGTTTTATCACTTTTAATTGTGATGCACTTTGTAAGGTATATTTTAATTTTACAGCAGTTATTTTTTAAGTTAGCTCTTTCACGACCAAATCGCCCTAAACGGTCCTTCATTTAGAAGACCGCAACTGCCCGAAAACGGCCGAGATTGCGATCTTGTTATCTTCTCTCCTCCTAAGGTATTCAGTTGCAGGTGCAGTTTCGCCAAATGCATTGTATAAGTTTAATGCAGACAGCTTGTCCTAAGAGGTTTAATTGTGGTCTCTTTTCTTTAGGTTGAGTGTGACATTTGGTTTTTGATTCTCTGATTTCAATTTAAGACCTTCAGAATAGGTTTGCAAAGAATGGAGTCAAAGGCTAATGGAATCTTTGTTACAGCGTAGAAAAGATCTCATTCGAAATTTTCACACCTATTTCTGCGTTAATGGACGGGGAGGGGAGAAAATTGCTGTGAAACTGAAAATGTATTTCGGGCGGTTCGGTATTTTAAGGATACCAGCTAGCAAAGGGTTTGGATTTCAAGGAGTTAATGTATCTTTCCTGCTTTACCTAGCTTCAACTTACAACTCCTTACCAAAATGTGTTTTTAGAATAGCGTTAAATGCAAATGAGAAGGAGAATAGTATTTAAGTCAAGTTCCATTGACTTCGACAGAGTGAGTGAGGATTTGCCCGCTACGTTTCCCTAAGCTGTTACTTCGCTCAACCGTATTAAGTGTCTTCTTATAGTTCGCTGGCTAATTTAATATTATGGGCCAACTAGTTTAGAAATGTGTTAGCTTCGGCTAAATCTCTTTAGTTAGTCATTAGTTAGTTCTTATTTAAGTTAGTTCTTAGTTTTGAGAGTATTTATTACTTAATTATAGCAGCTATAAATGTTTACCATTATAAAGAACACTGTCATTACAAGCAAAAATTGAAATGCCTAAATATTGCTACGAAATATTCAGCCGCAGTAAGATAGCTTCTCTCCAAAGCGGGTTTAGGGTTGCCAGCAAATGACAACAGAAGGCAGGCTTGCCATATTTGGCGAGAAATCGCCCATTTGGCGACAAAACTGGCGTTATGCCATAGACGGATGGAGAAGCTTCTGGAACGAATTCGTACTCATTTAGCCCAGAATGTTCTCGAAAACAAGCCAAAAACTATATAAACCCTGCTGGTGCGCGGACAGTCAATCAGTGCGGAGTCTATCGAGCTGATAGTCAGTGAGCGAGTGCCTCGTAGTCTAATGCCGAGTTGGTCGTCGAGTGCATCGATAAAATCTCTGAATGTATCGCGAGTTAGTGCATCGTCGAGTTTTATCATAGAGTTGAACTCCCAGAACGACCGAACCCAGTCGGGAGCTCTACTCTGGTGTATCGTCGAGCGAATCGCGAGTTGTAGTGTGGAGAGTCTCCAGAGTACGTAGTATTCCGAGAACGACCAAGCAGAGTCGGGAGCTTAACTTTGGTGCCTTGCCGTTAACCTATCTCCACTGTTTTGCCTGATAACCTGATGGCTGTGTCGTTGATTGTCTCAGAGTGTTTATAGTAGTTTTTCGACGACTGCAAGAGCGTGATTTTGGAGCTGTCTTGAAAAATACTGCCAATAAAGTGCGTTTCCATTCTCCATCAAGTTTCGTCTTTATTCACTCCAAATCCACGAACACGCAGATGAAGAAAGAAACCTAACAATATTATTGTCATTTCAGTTTAAAATGCAAAGAAGGTGCTAAATTACTACTATATGAGTATTGCTGTTTATATTTCTGGCCGTGGCACCAGTGAGTGTTGCTAGGCGACCGCAGACAATTCCATTCGAAAGTTTGATACTTTTAACCACAACTTCTTCAGAGCGTTTTGCCATTTTAGCATGATGTGTGTTGCTTACAATAAATTAAAAACTTCATCTCGGGCAAAAAATGGAACTTACTCGTGAACAATTTCGTGCGATTATTTTTCATAACTTTCGACGTGGATTGTCAAGACAAGAGTACTTCGTTGAACTTACTTCTTTATACAGCAATACAACACTGTCAAAAACCGGTAAAACGAATCCAGTCGTGGTCGACGTTCGCTCCAGGACGAATTCCGTGAAGGTCCTCCAAAATCGGCTGTTGTGCCAGAAGATGCCGACGCTGCGCGTGAACGAATAAAGCAAGATCGTCATGCAGTATACCGTGAGACTGAGGCGTCTTTGAGCATTGGTATGACAAGCATCTCTAAAATATTACTTGAACCGTAAAAAAGATTCCTCAGAATCTGACAAACGCTCAAAAGAAGGCTTGTGGCGATTGGTGCAAGGAAATACTTTCAAGGTACACTGCGCAAAAAGAAAAATGGGACAGTTCTACATCTCCCGTTCTACTGGGCCGATTGACGAAATTCAAATTGCGTTTTCCATATCTCGAAAGCGCAACTTGGGATATATATTAGATTTATATATAGCTTTGTTCTAATATAGGTATTTTAACACAAAATCCGACTTTTTCTAAAATAACACACTAATTGTTTTCCATATCTCGATTCTATGACTCAGTTCTATGACTAAATGTTAAATTTTGTAAAATTTGGTGCGAAATTTACGTAGAAATTCAAAAATTTATCTTGGCGAATTTTTTTCAGCTTCAGCCAAGAATAATTCACTTAGCGAACTTCTTAATATGTTGCAACCTATTTTCCTTCTCTTCCATTCTGCAGGGGGGGGGAAAGTCACATCGTTCCTGCCTTTTCACGTTGTGGATGAGAGGGAAAAAAGTCACATCGTTCTGCTTTCAAATAATTTTAACAAAGTGAGTAAACCACATGTTCGTTATTATCGCTTTCAACAAATATGCCAAATTTCAAAAGGTGCCAATATTCACGTATATCTTCGGAAATTTTGAATTAAGAGCTAATTTTGGGCAGGTATGCTTAGTAATATATCTACTTTAAGAGGTTTGTAATAATTTTGTAGGTTATAACTCAGCATTTTTTTCGAAAAATTTATAAAAATTATTTAAAAATAAATCATAAAAAATGGGGAAATTTAATTTGAAACGAACCTAAATTTCGAACTATGTAAGAAGGAATCAAATAAGTTTCATAAAAAAAGAGATATTAATAAATACATACCAAATCGAATTAACATGGAGGAGTTAAAATTTTGAGAGCTAATTTTTTAAAAACTGCTCGTGCGATTTTTGCAAAACTTGGCAGTTTGGCATCATTTGAGTCGTAGAATCGAACTATGGAAACAAATTGGCATGTCATTTCAGAAAAAGCCCGATTTTGTGTCAAATACCTATATTTGAACAATGTTGTTTATAAATCTAATACATACCCTTAAGTCGCGTTTTCGAGACATGAAAAACGCAGATTGAATTTTGTGAATCGGCCCAGTAGAACGGGAGATATAGAATTGTCCCATTTTTTTTGTTCAGTGTACATCAAAGGCTATGTATAACATCTACGCAGGTGGCGAATCATGATTCTATGCAAATGAGCCCGAAACAAAACAGCAGTTAACTTCCAAGTGGAGCGAAATCCAACAAAAGTTGTTCGCGGAGGAAGCACATCGAAGCAAATGGTTTCCTGTTTCTTATGGGATTACCGGTCGCGTGACGACTGTGGCGTCAGAGCAACGCGAGACGGTCAATTCCAAATGGAAGAAGACCATTTGTTAGCCAGAAGTCATCGGAGAAATTCAAATGAAACAGAAGTGACGAATCATTCTTCATTATGACGGTGGGAGCTGTCACGCATCGGCTCGAACAAAGAAATTTTTGAAAGCCAAAGCATGGAATTGATGAGTCACCCGCCGTACAGCCCTGATTTGGCATTCAGGGACTTTTTTTATTCGCGCACATCAAAACTAAGTTACGTGGTGAGTGATTTGTGAGACCTGAAGGAGCGGTTTATGCATTCAAACGCATGTTTTGGAGTTATCTCGATCGGAGTACAAGACGTACTTCAAAAATTAGCTCAGACACATGCAAAAAGTATATTGATCTTTCTATAGAATATTTTGAAAAACAATAAAACCAATTTTGATCGTAAAAATGTTTTTCATTGTTATAGGAATATAAATAATAAACCTATAACTTGTTTTGCTTCAATAGAATTTCCCAATCTCCCATTTCGAAAAGTATTTGGGTTGTGCCAAGGCAATAGTTCGTTTTCCGTTATCGATCCGCGTTTCATTTCTGTTTGCTTTTCCGACACTTTATGCACCTTTTGAAAAATGTTTCCTTCCCTCATATTATGGACTGATACATTATTTATTATAAATATAAGCGATACGATAAAGGTAATAAAAACATATCATTTGGTGATATATTTTATAACATTGAGGTTTCTCTAAAATATCGAGCAAAATGTTTTGTTTGATGGTGTTTGCTCCTCTTTTTTGTCACAATATTCTGCAATCCCCTTAGTACCCAAATGTCGAAGAGTGCTTTATTATTTTGCCATTGAAAATGCTAAAGTATACTTTCAATAACATTTAAAAAACGAGTAAGAAAATAGTCTTCTTGTATCCGTGGTATAATACTTCTAACAGAGTTCTTAGAATTTATGAAGAATTGCCCTTTACACAATGCGAAGCTTCAGTTAATCGCGATCCTACAGTGTATTTACATGCTTCGCAATATCCTAATGGCATCCACTAGGAAATATAGGCCATTGTTTCCTAGTGGTAACTGAGACCATCTCACTCTTTGAGACAACTAGTATTACGTATGGTAACTTAAAAAGTTGTTACAACGTGAGGTGGTTCATATAATTTTCAGCCCGAAGGGGGTTAGTCCAGAAGGGCTGTTAGTCGCGAAACGACATTTTGCGTCGATTCACTATTAATGTCCATTTCACTTTTCATCTTGTTGTCATCAAATTCTATCATCTTGTATTATATATAGACATAAACGCCCATATACACTCATGTCCATAAATTAAGGATAATTCGGAGTCACGAGGAAATCCAACTCTAAAATAAATATATCACCTGTAAAATCACTACACACATCTTCAAGAATCATATGCAAATTTCAGGAAGTAACCAGATGGCATCGATGGTACGTCATAATGACGAGAGTGTCAGAGAGTGATATATAAGGAATACAGGCAAAGAAGTAAAATTGTTCGCAGCCGCTTCATAAGCATTTCAGTGCAATAACCGAATCGTTATGACACAAAAGACGCATTAGGATGATATTTTACGTGGTAGAATGATCGGCCATCTGGAATGTGGGCGTACCCAACTGGAAGTATTAGACGAACCTGGAATTGCCCAGAGTGTTATCTTCAGGCTTTGGCAACGATTCCAAGATGATGGTCATGTGAGTAGACGTTACAGCACAGGTCGCACCAGAGTTACAACGCCGAATGAGGACCGGTATTTGGCAGTTACTGCCAAAAGAAACAGGCGGAGCACAGCCTCAGACCTGTCTCGTCGGCTCTCTACGGCCACTGGTACGACAATTTCAAGGCAGACCGTGTACAGACGCTTAGGGCAGATTGGTCTATAGGCTCGTAGACCTGTCAGATGCGTTCCACTTATTGCAACTCACTGTCGCCTGAGGTTAGCCTGGACTAGAGAGTATGCATTGTGGACACCGCAGCAGTGGGCTTGTGTGATGTTTTGCGACGAGTCCAGGTTTAGCTTGCAGCCTGATTCGCGCCGGACTTTCATATGGAGAGCTCTTGGTACCCGTTACCACCAAGAAAACACCATTGAACGACACTGTTACGGTGGTGCAGGGGTGATCGTTTGGGGTGGAACTATTCTGGGTTCCAGAACTGACCTGCATGTTCAAATTGGATCCATGACAAGCCAAATCTATCGGGACGTCATTCTGGAACAACATGTACGTTTGTTTTGGGGCGCGCACAATTTGTGTTTCTGGATGACAACGCCCGTCCTCACCGTACAAACATCGTAAGCGAATGCCTTCAATCGGAGGATATCACCCGTATGGACTGGCCAGCATTCTCACCGGACTCGAATCCAGTAGAGCACGTGTGGGACATCCTTGGCCGACGAGTTGCACCCCGTCAACCTCCTACTACATGTCTACCGGAACTTCGGGGGGGGCTTTGCTTTTTGAGTGGTGTAATATCCCCCAAGATCAGATCGATAATTTGATACTCAGCATGCCTAGGCATTGTACGGACTGTATTGCATCATCTGGGAGGCATACAACTTATTAACAATCATGCCAACCATGTAATTAGGTTTTTTTTGTAATTTGCTCCAGGGAGAAGAAATCGCTAATTTTTTTAATAATATCAAACATATAGCATCTTTTTTTGCTCTTTACCTTATAAGGTTTCAACTGTAATCTCTTGATCTTCTTGCTAAACATACGCTGTGAAACCCTATGTGGAGGACAGTGAGCAAATCTAGGCTATGTCCTTTAGTGTTGAAGAACTGCAAGTCAGAAGGAGGGTTTAAAGGACTCTTTAATTCAAATAATTACAACTCTCCGACTCGAGAGTAAGCCACTACTTGGGCTGAACTAAAATAACATAAAATAAAGAGTGTTAACAATTCAATTTCCTAAGTTTAAGTAGGACGGCGAAGGAAGCCTAACTCTCAGTGAAATGCAATAATGCGAATTTCACGTGTAAGAACTACTAAATGCAATTTGCCTATGAAGGCGAACTTTCACTAGACAGAGGAATTATTTGCGCGCACAGCCTTACGGCGATAAATCCAAGACTCTGATTTTTCCCCTCGTTCACTCCTGCCTTTTAAACTGCTATCAGATATCTGCGATTTGCATAAATATCTCGCTCGCGCTAAATTCGGGAAGCAACTGAAACTTTGCGATATCGATAGGAAAGTTCAAACTAAAAATAACTTGGTTAGTTAAAATAATGAATGCTACAACCTTTTGTTTTAATAAATAAGCTTTACAAATAAGTCTAATTTGTTTTGCTTCTAACTCTTCCTTTGCCTGATTTTGCATTATCCTTAATTTATGGACATGAGTATGTATATGACGGCGACCGATGATTGTGAAAATAATGGCTCGGTAAGGACATTTAAACCGAGTAAGGATCTGCTTAAATGTATATATGTTTGGCATTGTCGACTGGAACAAAAAAGAACAGGTGCATAACTAAATGTTTTAGCAGCCGATATACAAAAGTTTGACCTCTATCGATAAAGGACTTTTTTCTCAAAATGGGTTGCAAAAAGGATTTAAAATGAATTTAGAAGAGATTTTTTTTCATGACTTCTGTATGTTTGAAATTTTGTATATAGGACTGCTAAAACATGTAGATGTGCCCCTCTCTTTTTCCAATCGGCCGCACCAGAGGTATATATGTATATACACCCACTGTGTTACTCATCTAAGTTAGCTCAGTTTTTTTATTATTATATGTTGGTAAATTGTGCATTTTTGCTTTAAAAATGATTGAATTATATTGCTCTTATCTTCCGGCTAAGAATTTTATGCTTTTAGTTAATCTGCAAGCAATAGTTGTAGAATTATTAACAATTTAAAAGTTGCTTAAGTGCGGCAAAGACTAATTTTTTGCCATAGCAGCCAGATTTGTTTACATTTGAAAGTTAGCACAATAGTGAATTAAGGCTTTCTGCACCTTTAGTGTCTTTTTGCCGAGTAAGAGCAAAACGAAACTTTTAGTTTTCTGCACCGAACATCTGCCATCTCGCCCGCTAGCCGAATCGCTTGTTTTATCGTAGAAACAGTAATTTTAATTGTAAAAATGTTCTTTCTTAATTATTTAAACTGTATTTTTTGTTTTATGTTTTTCTATATCTTTCAATTTTTAAGGAAGCTACTTTGAGTTTTTATGTATTTTTGCCTTCCCACGTAGAGAAAGCTGAGTTCAGTAAATGAGAATGATATCTATAATAAAATTCGCCGAAATAAGTTTAAATAAAGTACTGGAAAGAATGCCTATAACTTAATATTCCGTACAAAAACATCATGTGGTGCATACATCAGATTTCTTTTACCATAGCAGCCATATTTCTTTACATTTGAAACTTAGCAGAATGGTGAATTCAGTCAGTTTCTGCACCTTCACCGTCTTTTTTGCAGAGTGGGATTAAAAGTAAACTTTCACTTTTGTGCAATGAAAAATCCGCCTTATCGCCCGCTGGCCGAATTTCTTGTGTTTGTGTAGAAACTCTTATTTGAATTTTAAAAAATTTTTTTATAATTGTTTTAACTGTATTTGGCGCATTATATATATATTTTCAATTTTTAATAAATATAATTTGAGGTTTTGTGCATTTTTGACTTGTCGCGAAGTGGAAAATGAATTCATTGAATGGGAAATATATCACTAATGAATTTCGAGGAAATAACTTTAAATGAAATGCAGGAAAAAATGCGTATAATTTAAAATTCCGTATCAGGAAATCATGTAGTGTACACATCCAATTTTTGCTTCCTTGTACGAAGTGAAGGAAAAAATGTAATCACGAAAAATTTCGGGTACCATATTTCAACGAAAATATCCATATCAAAAGCAATTGAACGACCTTTTTGCATGGCATCTGTACATAAGAGCAGAATAAATTACTCTTTTTTCTTAAACGAATTATAAAACTAATTTAAATGTATTCAGAAGAGATGCCTTCGAGGTGTCTGTATGTGCGTGCGTATGTATATATCTCGCATAACTCAAAAACGAATAGACTCAGAACTTTGAAGTATATAGGACTGCTATAACACCTAGTTATGCACCTCCTCCTTTGGTGGCTATATATATATATACCCACTCTGTTAGTCGGTTCATTGAGCTCAATTTTTTTATTCTTATATGTTGTTGAATTGTGCATTTTTTCCTTTAAAAGTGATTCAATTATATTGTTTTTATCTTCCGGTTAAAGTTTTTATGTCATTAGTTAACTTCCATGCAATAGTTGTAGAATTATCAACAATTTAAAAGTAAAAAGCAATTAAGTGCGGGTAAGCCAAATTTTTTTATCATAACAGCTGTATTTGTTTACATTTGAAACTTAACCTGCATGTAATAATTGAGGAATTATCAACAACTGAAAAGGTTTTTAAGTGCGGCTAAGCTTAATTTTTGACCCATAACGCACATATTTGTTTTCATTTGAAGCTTAAAAAAATAGTGTATTTGTTGCCAATCTAGAAAAACTAAGCCTCGGATCAACAAAGATAGCGTCTTCTTTAATTATTGCGAATTAAATCATGCTTAATCCATACTGGAATTATCATTTCAGCTATTAAGTTATCCCATATATTGACTTAGCGTAGCGTCCACAAGAAATTAAGTCAGTTTCTACGCCTCCAGTGTCTTTTTGTCGAGTGAGACCAAAAGTAAACTCTCAGTTTCGTGCACCGAAAAATCTGCTTTTTGCCCGCTGGGAGAATTGCTTGTTTTTCCGTAGAAACCCTAATTTTTATTTTAAGAATTGTTCTTTAAATCGTTTTAACTGTGTTTATGTTTTATATTTTTCAATTTTTAATAAAGATATTTTGAGGATTTATGTACTTTTGCCTTGGCGCGAAGTGATTTAATCGAATGAGAAATATATCTCTAATGAAATTCGAGGAAATAAGTTTAAATAAAAGGAAGGATAAAATGCGAATAATTTAATATTCCGTACTAGGAAGTCGTGTGCTGTACGCATCAGAGGTTTTTAATTTTGCAAAATACATACACACATAAACATACGTACGTTGGTACAGATGTTATAAAAAAAATCCCTTTAGAATCCATTTCAATTTTGATTTGGAAAAAAAGTCCTTTATTCTATGCGTTAAGTTCAGACGTCACGCAGAAAAATCATCCAAAGTATTCGGGAACAGTCAGAATAGATATTTCCGTTGAAATATGGAAATGTTTCATGAATACAATACTCGTTTTACTTAGTAAAAACGTGTTTACTTAGCGTAAACATGCACAAGCTATTCTCTTTCATTGCTTACTAAAATAAAATTGTGCTTTTAGTAAGGATTCTAAATAACATTTTAACAAACGTTCCCATTTTAATGAGGGGCATTTATAATGAACCAGTGGTAATTAAAAGCCTGCAAAGTAATAAGAATATCTGTCCATATTTAAAAAATGCGTTACTGTCTGGGATTTATAGATTTTTTTAATAATGATTCATAAAAAACGAAGCATCTTCTAAGCATGGAATATTAGTTCATTTGAATTCTAAAACGGTTAATTACTGTTTACAGTTACATGGGGTTTTTAAGATAAAAACCAGTATTTTTTTAAAAGAAGTTTTACTCCGGAGTAAGTCAATAATCAAGCTATTTTATATTATTATTATAAGAAAATAACTTGTAATGGAAATTTAACCCTTACTACAGTACAGACGTTCATTTGCTGTTACGTGAACACAAAGGAGGAGGTCCCTCAGACCGCGCTCTATTTTATGCATTTTAAAAATATAAAATTTTAAAATAATGTACTCTTGTTATTATATAAGCATTAATACACGTTGCTTGTTATATTGAAGTAATTATTTCTTTTAGAACTCTAAAAGTAATGCGTTAAAAATGAATTTTTAAATCACATATGCAAAAGTGCTGAAAGCGTGATCAAATAAATAAAAGAAACACTACTTGCTCGCAAATGCGCACATAAAATTTGCGGACTAAACTATTTAATAAATTTTCCATCTGCAGAATCTGGATTATGCAAAATAATGCAGAAAAAGGGTAGTATATAAAGAATATTATAAAACTGCAGCATAATATTTGAAGCATTTGGCGATTGGGTTATCTGAATCCCAGTCGCCCTTTAAAAGGGGGGAGTATATAAGGTATTTCTCCCGCCTTCTTCGCATTCTTTCGTAGTCTAGTGGTCAGCACGCTCGACGCGTAACCAAGAGTTCCGTGGCTCGATTCCCGGCGAAAGCGTTGCTCTTTTTTCAATCTCTCTTGCTTCATAAATACCTAATCTCTCTACACTGACGCCTAAAATAAAAAGGTGGTGGATGATGATTCTTCACAACCGGGATTGGGCGATTGGGTCCCCTGAACCTCAGTCGCCCTTTAAAAAGGGGAGTCTGTAAAGTATTTCTCCCGCCATCTTCGCATGCCTTCGTGTTGTAGTGGTCAGCACGCTCGACGCGTAACCGAGAGGTCCGTGGTTCGATTCCCGGCGAAGGCGTTGCGCATTTTTCACGTCTCCTACTTCGAAATAACCTAATGTCTGTACACTGTACGTTGTTGGCCGGATATACCCAGGCCGCTGGATTGGACGCGGAGGTCCGGTTGTATGGCCGCAACAGTCGCCAGATGTGACATCTGTGGATTTCTTGCTATGGGACCATCCGACCGAATTGGTTATCAAGACCAAGTTACTACAAAATACAGGTAAAAGTATGGGGGACACCAAGGATGTCATCTGATAATGCCTTCCCATATAAACTTCTCCCCCTCCCCGAAAAAAACTGAAAGCTTGATAAGAGTATACAAAGAAAGGTTGAGGATACGAGCAACTGAAGCTTTTGAAAGAATCTAGAGTTAAGCTGTTATGGCGCATCGTGCAATCACCTCGTACTCCCTACATCCAATATTTACTAAAACAATGATTTAGGATATAAAGAGGCTACAACAGAGTTTCAATGCAATTTGAAATTAACAAACTAAATTGAGAACATCCGTTTTAACGTGACAAAGGTAAACCATAAACGTAATGAGATAAATATAATAATTACTGGGAACACAATGTTATGATGAATTGTAATACCTAAAGAGATGTCCAAGGGGTTAAAAAAATTATTTCCAATCCAATTCTTCCTTACAGCTTTAAAATTCTAATATCTTAAATTTCAACTTTCTTTAGCATTTCTTTGGACAGATGGCGCTATGCTCGTTTTACTTTGTTATACATTGCATTTTTGACATAAATACGTTCCTGACTTTTCTCTTCTTACAAGGGGGCATTTCCTACTCGTCATCACCGATTTAGCTCAAATTTATAGGACATGCAGGGCTTTGCTAGAAATGAAAGTATCCGAAGCGGGAAGCATAATGGCAGACCTCACATTTAGTTGAACAATGTTAAGCGAATTACGCACACTGCGCATGCCCGGAAGAGAATTTGGCGCAATTTTGACTTTGGCGTCATTTTAAAAGAAGATAAATATGGTATATGGTTTATATTCTGTTATCAGGACGTAAACAGTTCGGGGTTTTAAAACTTGTTAGGTTGTACGTTGCTTCATTACTTAGATTGTAAACATCAATTGTAAATTCCCCAAATTTTCGTTTAAGAAAGATTGCGAAACAGGAAACATTACATGATTTTGTTTATCGATTGTACTTCCGAGGAATAAAAGCGATCGATTATCTACCATGCGTTCCATTCATAAATACTTTAACATCTTAAGGAATATATCTAGTTTCAATTACTGAATTACAGCCAAAGAAATTATTACAAATAACTGATATTAAATGTAACGTTTATGAACAAAATAAACCAAAATGAAATGAACAGAAGCAAGTGCAATAAGCGCAAAAAAAGTGTCCATAGTATTGAAATCGTAAAGAGTCGCTAAGGCCTACATGGCTTGTGCAGGGTTTTTTATTTTTCTTCCACGCCAACGGTACACTATTGAGCATGCGCAGTAAGGTAAATTCGTTAACATTGATCAACTGGATGTGCGGTTTGCTATTGCGCAAGCGGGAACTCCGGATGGCCAAGTTGTGAACTTTCCCGACATGTTCAAACAAAAATTCTTCTTTCTCTTTTATTGGCTATTTCCCCCTCCTTGGGGAATGTGCCATAAACGTGAATAGTCGTTTCACAATAAGATTCGTTTACACCTGAAGGTCGCTCCTGTCCTTTAGGGACGTTTCTGACCTTTAGGGACGTTTCTGACCTTTAGGGACGACGCTAGCTAGGCAGCTCATTCGATTGCTAGCTCTTGGCCAAGTAACTTGAATTGTGCGAGAGTATTGCGGGGATATTCTGAAAGATATCGAAATTTTTGTGAAATAAAATTGTGACAAAAATCTTGTGGAAAATCGAAAATGTCAAACAAAAGTGAAACTATTGATATGCCTGGAACGTCGACGAACGACAGAAAAAGAATAATATTAAAATTGAGAAAAAGAAACAAAAATCTCCGCACGGGGAGTCGAACCCACGATCATCGAATTTCTAGTCCGAGTTCTTGCCGTTACGTCAACTCGCTGCTTGGCAATACGGTGCGAGAGGCAAGTCAACATTTTTATTTTCGAAACGCTTCCCACTTCGGGTACTTTCACTTCTAGCGAAACACTGCATGTCCTATAAATAAGAGCGAAATCGGTAATCTCGAGTAAGAAATGCCCCCTTGTTAGCATAATATTTTTCCCTGGTAAAGAAAGGCCTGTACCTGTTCGCCTTCGAAACGGTAGCGTTCCAATTAAATCTATGAAAAATGTTCCTTCGCCTAAATCTAATTTTAAGATCATCGGTTATTCTCCTTTCGTTCAAAGTAGACTGAATTAATGAAAATTTATTGATTGTACAAAACTATGTGTAGCAATAGATACACAGACACTAGAATTTCTTAGATATAGCGAACTAGAAGTGCCTCTTAGAAATAAAATTCTTCGGTTTCCTGACTGCAATCGATTTTATGAATGTCTCGTAAAAGCGAATACGTTCTTCATGTATAGCCTTAATAAAGGTTAGCATTTCCTTCAGAGATCAGTTTATAACTTATTTATTACTCTGCACTTTCCGGCTTTGAAATCGAAATGCATTTCAGGCTTCTAATGTAATCTCCTTCAGTTTCGTTTCACTTCATCATTTGAAAACATGTTTGAAATCATTATCATGTAAGAAAATAAAATTATATGTATTTTATTTTGGATGAAACCTATCAATATTTTACTTCAGGCAATTCAGAAAAATCTGATCAGTAGAAATACCTTTCGCAATAACCAAAGGACAGCAAGACACGTAAAAGAAATCACAAATCCCTCGTAATATAGAAAAAACAAATTGATATTTTTATGCCATCAGTTGTCAGGACTGAGTGTTCGGTGCATATTTTTGGAAAACATCTTCGTAACAGCTTAAAGTCCTGATCTGGAACAGTGAGCTGAATGCAGCTATGTTCTGGGGTAGATACTGTGATTCAGTGGTAGAATAACTGCACTTGAAAGGGATTTAAAATCCTCTTTTATTAAATTACTATTATTTACAAACCACTTCCGAACTCGGGAAGGATACAGAAAGTAAAGACCGCACTTGGGTCTAAAATGAACAATTAAATAATATTTAAACTAAAGCTAAATAGAACTTAAATAGTCGTTGCTCGCAGAGCTATACGCGAGGTTGGCCTCTGACTAAATGGTGCGTAGCAAGATTTACTAACACTGACGCACTTGGATTTATTTCAATAAGCAATCATGTAAAAGCGCTATGGCTTAGAATTTAACTGCTAGCTAGTCAGGAGAACGTCGAATAGAGCGACAGTGATCTGAGACTAAAAGCTCTCTCACACTGAGAGGTCTCTACCTCTGGTTTAAATAGTCGTTGGCTCCACTTCAAATCAGCATAAGCTGAAAACGTGCGCTTCTGCTAACGGGAAGTTGAAAATGAGAAGAGATAGAAAGATTTAAATTAAAATAAAACTTTGTTAGTTTAACTAAAACCTTACACAGTGATTGGCTGGAAAGTTTGAATAGGTGCAGTGACACTGATTAGGGAAAGGCAGAATCACCAGTTTTAACCCTCTTCGAGGGATATCGAAAATTCACGGGCGTTTTTAACAGATTTGCAGATTTTCGATATCCCTCGAAGAGGGTTAAAATTCGCGGTTCTTAGCTGTGCAAATTATTTTGTTAAAAACACTCATGAATTCTCAACAACAATGAGGAAGACATGCGGTTTTTCGGATTGATTTGGGCCCACCAGCGGCCGAGCGGTAAAGTCGCTCAACACCGGTAGTTTGGGCCAAGGTTAGATACCCGCAAACGGGTTGGCCGCGTGGCTGTCTTCGTGGTTTTCCCCCTGTGTAACGTGTATATAAACCAGTTTCGCTTTACAAGTCCTCCACGAAGGTATCCATCCCCTTAGGAAGTCCCCCCGGGGGTTGACTCAGGAGAATTCCTGGGAAGTACTGGCTAGGATCTGTACTTAGACAGTCTCAACCACGGGGGTAAAATATCAGGTACTATTGTACCTTATTCTTCACAGGACTAGAACCCGGGTATTGTACCTAGGATGGGATCAGGCTCGACAGGGACCGTATCTGGCTTGTCCGCTCCCTTGGCTGTGGTGGAGCTGATATGAAAAACCAGGAGGAGGGCGTGGGACCATGCCCGTATAACCACAATGGTAAAGTTAGGGCGTCCCCGTCTCTCCGTAACGAGTGTCCCCTTAGGAAGATAGCCCCTAGTGGGCTTTGCCGTAATCTAAATAAAAACTACGGCAAAGCTTGCGAGAGCTATACACCTAAGGGAAGAGATGCCTTGGTGTATGGCCTTTTGACTACTAACGCAACATACATGTCCCACGAAAAGTTTAAAAATTACACTGATGTGCAAAAATTAAGGACGAGACGGTTTTTTCGATATAACTTTGTACAAAAGCTTTCCAAATCAACACATTTAATACCGTAAGATCCCCAATACCTAAGGACATGAGTAATGATAGCAGCACTCACTAAAAGAGAAATCAGAGGGATAAAAAGAAGCTTTATTGAAAAAGTAGCATGGAGCGCAATGCGACTGAAGACCGAAACATCCCTGTCATGGGTGTTCAGCAAGAAACATCCGGTCTTTAATAGGGGATATGATCTCCCCTGACTGCTAGGCAGGTTTCACATCATTTGTGCATGCTGGATATGTGGTTGTTAATGAGCTGTTGAGACACTGCTGCTCGTTCCTCTTGTAGCACCAATCGCAGTTTCGGAATCGTTACTGGCGATAAGTTACGTGCTGCCACGGGTCTCCCTAGTAAGTTCCGTACATGCTTGACGGGATTTAGATCCAGAGACCTTGCCGACCAATCCATGGCTTCAATATCTTCACTCTCCAACAGCTCTTCGACAGTAACTGTGCGATGAGGTGGAGCGTTGTCGTCCATGAAGAGGAACTGAGGACCCATAGCCCTTGTGAAAAGACGCATGTAAGGAAGAAGAACCTCGTTACAATAGCAGTCCCAGGTGACGAACCTCCTTGGGAGATATGAAGGTCGGTCCGGCTACCAAGCATTATGTCTGCTCGAACGAGAACTCCGCGACCTCCAAAACAGTTCCTTTTGATGATGTTGAAGGGGTTATTGCGTGTTCCCCGCTCTGTCCAGATGTGTATGTGTCTAGAATCGCAACTCAGACTAAATCTGCTCTCATCTGTAAAGAGTACTCGTCCCCATTCATTGTCTCTCCAATTCCGGTGTTCCCGGCACCACAGAGAACGCCTTCTCCGATGGGCAGGCGTTAGAGGTACGCACCGTACAGGGCGTCGTGCAAACAGACCACAACCGTGCAGTCTTCTGGCCACGGTAAAACGCGGTATCGGTCGTCCAGTGGCCTGTGTCGTGTGTCTAGCGATTTCTCTCGCTGTCTGCCGTCTGTTTCTTCTGGCCTGTAAGGCAATATACCGGTCATCTGCGGGTGTGGTTCCTCGTGGACGACCACTACTAAACACCCGGATAGCTGTTCCTGTAGTTTGAAATTGTCTCCAAAGTCGTGAAACGATGCTGCGAGCAATTCCGAACTCCACAGCCACACTTGTCCCACTGCGGCCTTCCTCCAACTTCCCAATGATTCGATCTCGGATAAAAGCATCCAGATGTCGTCTAACAGTTTAGATTGATTATTCGCCATTTCTCGCTGAGGCAGCAACTCGGTGTGATTTTAACTGCTATACGGCGTGCAATCCCTTTGCCAGAAATACTGATCTTACACCGACAACATGCTTTATACTACTCAGACACTCCCCCATTACGTCTACCTGCATATCTGCGCATGTGCTACCGTACATCACCTTACTTAATCTCCTGATTAGTCTTTCTGTCCGCTCTGCCTCTTCGTTCAGCTGATATGCTAATTTTTCGACTTCGTGCTTAATTTTTGCACACCAGTGTACATTTGTTACAAAGTAGATGCTGTCCTTCTGAAGACCAATTGCAGTTCAATTACAGTGAATCCCAAAGCCTATACACATCATGTAAAAACCGGAAATTGAAGAAAGACTAAGGTACCCGACTCACCTGACCGAACAAGTTGGTCGTTACATGCCACTCCCAATTCACTAAAGGAAAATAAGTGAAACATTAAGTAACTAAATGAAAATAATCAGTAGTGATACGATAAAAAACAAAAATTATCCACTGATTCCCACTGCTCGGCGCTCGCTGTTAATAATTTTCATAATAGATTTACATAATTGTGACAAATTTTTACAACATGAAAAGGGATTTTGAAAATGAATTTTTATATTGTTTCTTAAGCTATTAAGGGAAGTACAACTTAAAATCCTTAAGATCTTCGAATATGTTACTGTGTCAAGAATTGGGATGGTTTTATTTATTCTTATTATTTCCAACTTTTTATAGTTCACTACATAATATAGATGCTTTGGGAATTAGTAACCAGAAAGTTTGTGTTGCCACAAATATTGTTATAATTTAATCTGTTCAGTGATAAAATTTTTTATGCGTTCACGTTACGTTTCCACCTTGCACGCATGATATTTTAAAAATGGCTAAACTTACATACTTGAAATCTCTAAAAGAATTCTTTATATGGGAGCTACCTTTTAAATGAACCAAAAATCTGATGAATATTTTAATAAAAAAATTTTATACATGAAAGCTTATACATTTCTTTTAATAAAATACATTTTATAAACTCAACTCCAGATAAACTAAAAATTTAACACGGAATACATATGATTTTGGATTTATAGTAATTTTAAAATGTTATAGGAGCTATATATTAAATATGGAATTAAATTATGTAACAGAGTATTTTAAACTGTGCGGGCAAGGCAGAAACATGACGTGAACGCATACAAACTTCTGTCACAAAGCAGATTAAATGGTAAAAATATTTGTGGCAACAAACTTTCGAGTCATTAGTTCCCAAAGCAGCTATATTATGTAGTCAGCTGTAAAAGGTTGGAAGTTGCGTTTAAAATAAATAAGTTAACCCGATTCTTGCAATAGTAACGTATTCGAAGATCTGAAGAGTTTTAAGGTGTACAAGCCTCCTTTAAGTCCTCGAGGAAATCTTAGCATCACCACCCAAACGACATAGTTTACGTTTATAGTCGTCGTGTATCTTAAACCTAGCGAGGTATCCTGGGAAACGCCCATGTCCGGTCAAAAACTTTTTAAAGTCAAAATCATTGCAAATACTATTCTGTCTCCTAATCATTTCTAAATGTTTCAAATAATCACTTCTTGTTTGAGAAGTATTCCAGCCATTCCTTGAAATAACTAGAATAAATAACGCCGGTTGCCATTGTTTTGGAACCTTGAACATGGGGGTCCCCGAAACACCTCCCACGGCTGCCCCTTTTGCACAACCGCTGTCTCATTACCGAGTATTCCAGTATGTGCTTTAAC
This sequence comes from Stegodyphus mimosarum, assembly GCA_000611955.2. NCBI lineage: Eukaryota > Metazoa > Arthropoda > Arachnida > Araneae > Eresidae > Stegodyphus > Stegodyphus mimosarum. Next base: position 24,225 of record KK122464.1, on the reverse strand, counting down.
CCAGCCAGACTTAATATTAAAGGATCAGGATAAGTTTTAATAAAGATATCTAATATCGAGAAGGAATAAGGTATTGGAATTTGGGTTACAAATAAAATGATGACACCTTTCGAGTTCTTCTAAAAGTGTCTACTTACTTAACTACTTAGTAAGCATTTAATGGCTAAAGTTATCATCGACAGTAAAGTTAGTGCTCAACTCTTTCATGACCAAATCACCCTACACGGCTCTTCACTTAGACGACCGCAACCGCTCGAAAAGGGCCGAATTTGCGACCGTGTTTTCTTCCCTCCCTCTAAGGTATGCAGTAGCAGGTGCAGTTCCCCAAATGCATTGTATCAGTTTACTGCAGACAGCTATAAGGGTTTAATTGTGGTTCCTTATCTTTAGGTTGTACGTGACATTTCGTTTCTGATTCTCTGATTTCAGTTAAGGACCTTCAGAATAGGTTTATAAAGAATGGGGCCAAAGGCTAATGGAATCTTTGTTACAGCGTGGAAAGGATGTAATTTGAAATTTCACACCTATTTCTGCCTTAATGGACGGGGAGAGGAGGAAATTGCGCTGAAACTGGAAAAGTATTTCGGGCGGATCGGTATTTTAAGAATACGAGTTAACGAACGATTTGGATTTCAAAGATTTAAACAAGCTTTCCAAATACTTTTTTACTCCAGTATATGCTTCCTTCCTATATCTTAGAAATCAACTAGCTCACCCAGAGTTTGAATATATCACCTTGAAGGGTTTCCCCTTACACCAATTAATCAATTATTCAATTTGGTCTGTTACTTTTTTCTCACCTTCCCCTGGCATTTCCTCGCCAGGGTGCAAATTTAAAGTTAAGTTATAAGGTATTTCTCCCGCCTTCGTCGCATGCCTTCGTGGTTTAGTGGTCATCACGCTCCACGCGTAACCGAGAGTTCTGCGGTTCAATTTCCGGCGAAGGTGTTGCTCATTTTTCATGATTTCTGCTTCCAAAAAATACCTAATGTCTCTACGCTGGCGCCTGAGCTAAACCTGGATGATGATTCTCCAGCCCCGGAGTTTAGGGACTGGGTCCCCAAAATCCCAACGCCCTTTAAAAGGGGAGTATATAAGGTATTTCTTCCACTTTCTTCGCATGCCTTCGTGGTGTAGTGGTCAGCACGCTCGACGCATGACCGAGTGGTCCGTGGTTCGATTCCCGACAAAGGCGTTGCGCATTTTTCATGATTCCTGCATCCAAAAATGCCTAATGTCTCTACAAAATGAAGTGCGTATTTAACGGGTAAATTTTGGAGTTGAGTCTTGTTACTGTTTATTAATGCCGTAACTAAACAATTTTAATTTTCTTTGAACAAATAGTACGATTACTGAAATATTATGTGAAAAATGGAAATTGAGATGCTTATTATCATTGCAGTCTGGCAGCAAATGCAGTGTGTTTACAAGGTCATTCAAGTCACATTATAAGGTATTTATTTCTCCCACCTTCTTCCCGTGCCTTCGTAGTATAGTGACCAGCACGCTCGACGCGTAACCGAAAGTTCCGTGGTTCGATTCCCAGCGAAGGCGTTGCTCATTTTTCAATTCTCTTGCTTCGAATTGACCTAATGTGTCTACAACATATTACAAAAAGTGTGTCATGAACATCAAGGCCACGACTACATGAAGGAAAAAATATTGTTACTTTTTGTTTTCTTCAAGGGTTCACGGATTTGGAGTGAATAACGACGGCGACACTTGATGAAGTATCAAAACAAACTTTATTGGCCAGCATTTTACAAGACAGCTCCAAAATCACGCTTACAGTCGTCGAAGAACTACTATAAACACGCTGAGACAATCAGCGACACAGCCTTCAGACTATCAGGCTATAACGGTGCAGACAGCTTCACGGCAAAGCACATAGTACAGCTCCCGACTCTGCTCAATCGTTCTCGGAAGTACACGTATTCTCGAGACTCTCCACACTAGAACTCACGATGCACTCGACGATACGCTTGAATACTCCCGACTCGGTTCAGTCGTTCCCGGAGCTCAACACACTCCTAAGATAAAACTCGACGATGTACTATCTCGTGATACACTAAGAAACTCGCTCGATGCACTCGACGACCAACTCGGCACTAGACTACGTACTGACTCTTAACTCCTCACTAGACGAAACGCCAACTAACTCTCCGCGTACCAGCAGGGTTTATATAGCTTTTGCCTTGTATTCGAGAACATTCTGGGCTAAAGAAGGAAGAATTCGTTCTCCATGCGTCTATAGCATATCGCCAATTTTATCGCCAAATGGACGATATCTCGCCAAATGTGGTAACCCTGCCTTTCCTTACCATTTTATGGCAACCCTAAATTTGCTTTGCGGGGAAGCTATCTTACCGCGCCTGGACATTTCGTAACAATATGTAAAATATTTTTGTCTTTTTCTTTGCATCGTACCCCCTTGCAAGTATATAATATGCGGTTACAAGGTAGAATTCGGGCCTACCAGCTGCCGAGCGCAAAATTACAGAGAACAGAGAAACTAGTTCGGTTCGAGGTTCCAGACCCGCGAACGGGCTGCCCGCACGGGCGTTTTCGTTGGTTTTACCATGTGTAACGTGGATACGACCTAGTTACTCTGAGAATGTCCTTCGGGAAGGCATCCCTCCTCTTAAGGAGGTATCTCTCCAGTGTCTTGCCATCATCAAATCAACCAAACCAATCCCAACCAAGGTAGGATACGAAAAATTAATGCACAGTAATACATTTCGTATCATACTACAACTCTAAATTCTTTGCAACCATGGCGATAGCCTATGTAATTTTGATTTTTATTTTCCAGCTACATTCAGTGGTCGAAGTGTTGAAACTGTGCGGTAATTTATTCAGTTTTCTATTTTTAGAAATGGAACCGACTGTTTGTTTGCTTGATGCTATTATAGTGAGGCTTATATTTATAGCAAAAATGTGGACCAATTTCCCTTAAAATGTACTTTAGTTTGAGACTTCTAACACTTTCGTTTCTATAGCCACCAGCGGCTGAGCGGTGAATGCTGGGTAGTTAAGTCATAGGTTAGAATCCCGCGAACAGTCTTTTCTTGTTGTTGTCTCCATATATATCATAGGTACGAGTCAGTTTTCTTTAAAAAGACCTCCATGAAGGCATCCCTTCCTTTCGGTGTATTATGTAATGGTAGAGCACGTAATAAATAGATAAATATAGTCCTAGACTGACCTAATAGGGTTTCCTTTCATCACTTCAGCTAATTAATGAAGAGTTTGACTTTTTTTAATTCTATTCCTGGACGCACTGGTTCGGGTTTTCCTGTTACTGCAATTACACTGTTCATCAAAATTAAAAGATAATCACAAAAATACGTAACTGATACTTAATTTAAAATTATTATAGAAATTTGTAAAAAAGCATTAGTTAACATAAATTACAATATTTGCCGCTTGATTATTGGCAAAATATTGAAATTATAATCAAATTTATGAAAATTTAAAAATTAAATCACCTCTTGTGGGAAAAAAAATTTTCTTTACTATGGCGTATAGTCACCGCGAACAGATACATATGTATATATACCTCAAATCTTGATTTCGTAGAATTTACCAAATTATTGATCAAGTCTTGTGGAACTGCAGCCACTCTTCTAAAACTGCACTTTTCACCTCTTGTAGGGCTCGGAGAGAAAGTGGGGGCGCTGAAATTAGGCATCTGACGCATGCTCAGCCGAGTCAGGTGAGTAAGGTGCCCAGTCGATACCATTTGCAAATATTTTGACACCACATATCTCCGATGAAGCTGAGCATTGTCATCCATTAGCAGACATCACACCTAAACAGTTCAACCTGAGGTTTCACGTATCTCCGAGCTGTTACAGAACCTCATTGAGAGATATTTGCAGCTTGTGGATGATTCCTCCCGCGGTCGTGGGCATTTCCCGAAAACGAAAAGCAGTTTGAGTGTTCTTACCACTCTCCAGATCAAAACATGTCTAGAAACACTACTCAGACTATATCTGTACTCGTCAGTAAACAATATTCTGGAAACGTTGTCTTGGTTGCAATAAACATAACGATGGCAAACGAGCCTTTCTGGAAGCTGGAGTGACGGGGACACAATTTCTGTCATATAGACTAACCTCGTTAACTCTTTGACTACCAAAGCGCCCCACATGACTCTTCATTGAGACGACCACAAGCGCCCGAAAACTGCCGAGATTGTAATCTTCGTTTCTTCCTTCCCCCTAAGATTTGCAGTAGCAGGTGCAGTTTCCCCATATGCATTGTATCAGTTTACTGCTTGTTTTAAGAGGTTTCATTGTGGATTCTTATCTTTAGATTGCACGTGATATTTCGTTGTTGATTCTCTGGTTTCAGCTTAAGAGCTGCAGATTAGGTTTATAAAGAACGGGGTCAAAGGCTAATGGAATCTTTGTTAGAAAGTGCAAAGAATGTCATTCGAAATTTTCACACTTATTTCTGCGTTAATGGACAGGGAGGGGAGTAAATTGCTGTGAAACTGGAAAACGTATTTCAGGCGTTTCGGTATTTTAAGGATACAAGTTAGGGAAGGATTTGGATTTCAAAGAGTTAAGATTCCGTTCAGCGGCAGAAGATTAATTCGAGTTCATTCCTGCGGCAACCGGAAGGTCTAAAACCAAATCTCCTTCAGTCGCTTCGAGGATTCTTCGAGCCGACAGCAACATGAAACGCTTTTGACCATGCTAGTCGCTTTTGACCATGCGATCTATCAACTGATTCAGTGCTTAACCCGAGAGAACTCGCGCTGCATTATATAAGACAAGAACGCGCATGGGGTGTCAACACACCCCAAGCAATTAAATAACGTAAAAATGAATCATATTATTACAGTCCACTAAAAGAATGCATTCGATATTAATTACAACATTTGTTGTATAAAATATCTTTAAAATAATGTTAATTTTAAAATTAATAACTGATAAATCTGGGCAGTTAAAAAGTGCTCAGTTTTTTTCAGACGAATCATTGATTTCTATAAGAAATTTCGGTTTTTTATTTGCGAATGGAATTATAATCCAAATAAGGCAGAATTATTACATTAACAATGAGTTATCGTATAATTAATTTTCAAATCATTTAGGCTCAAGAAGCATTAGATAATTTGCAATTTATACATGAAGCTTCTATTTCACAGTACTCTTGACATATATTATTTTTACACTTCACACATACTATTTTTGATTTTCTGTCTTTATCCCTCGACCACATGTAACATCTCTGGTAACATGATTTTCATTTCTTTGTTTGTGGTTCATCAAAAGAATCTTTGTTGTGCTCCTTGTGTTTCTGTCGTGATTTCAAATGAGGATCTAAAAGGGCAAAGGCCAGGTTCCATGCATCGATGGGTGAAGATCGATGGGTAGTTTTAGATATATATGTGTAATTCCAGGGAATTTTTTATGATATTATGCGACACCATGCGTCTTTAAACTGGAAAAAGTTCTTTCTGCCATTTTGTTATTTTATCTTTTACTAAAAAATACTCAATTTGATCACAAGGAATGTCTTCTGAAGAGCCGCCCTCTTCTTCTGATTCAGACTGATGATCACTAAATATAGCTTCATTATCTGAGTCTTCTAATTCCCATTCTATAGCATCGTCATCCAACGAAACCTCCTCTAGTAATTTTTGAAGTCTTTTCATGTCTTTGTTTGGGGAAATTTTGGATCAAATGTGAAAAACATCAAACAGAGCGACTTAAACACGCCATGGCTCACACTGAAAAATAGCAACACGAAAGCGCGCGTGGCGTGTCGGCACATCCCAGACTGATCTTTAAATCACAATAAATGGTTGGAATTTGCCGTTTTCACTCGAGTGGCGGCTTTATTGCAAAGTACCAAGCCGGAACTGATTGTAAATATACTGGATAATAAAGGGTTTTAAACCCTTCTCAAGTCTCACCTGTTCTGTTCACACTTAAGCGATTATTCGCTTGTAAAGTGTTTGTGGGGTTCTAAGTAAGAACTTAGGATTTAAAGAATTAAACCCTACAAGGTATTATGTATTTATATAATTAATTTTTATTATATAATTCTCAAAATTTGAATCTGACTTCATATATATAAACATTAATTATTGTATTTAGGTATTTTTCTAATTTTAAATTTTCAATTATTATTTATTGTATCTATTTACGTATTTATATATTTATTTCTTGATATTTAATTTTTATCATGTAATTATCAAAGTTCTAAAATTCTATTGAATTTTATATATACCAACATTTTTATTTGTATTTAGGAATTTAGCAAAATTTTTAAAAATGTATGGAACGCATAATATGAATTACCATTGTAACATCGGCACTGATAAATATGGTATATGGTTGATGTTCTGTTATCTGGACGTAAACAGTTCGGGGTTTTAAAACTTGTTAAATTGTACGTTGCTTCATTACTTACGTTTAAATATCAATTGTTAACTCCCCAAATTTTCGTTTAAGAAGGATTACAAAATATGAAACTTTACGTGATGTTGTTTATGGATTGTACTTCTCATGAATAAAAGCAATCGATTATTTACCATGCGTTCCATTCATAAATACTTTAACATTTTGAGGAATATATCTAGTTTCAATTACTGCATTACAGCCAAAGAAATTATTACAAATAACTGATGTTAAATGTAATGTTTATGAACAAAATAAACCAAAACGAAATGAACAGAAGCGAGTGCAATAAGCGCAAAAAAGTGTCCATACTATTGCAATCGTTAAGAGTCGTTAAGGCCTACATGACGAACGGGCTTGTGTATGGTTGTTTATTTTTATTCGCCAGTATTTTCTCCCACGCCAACGGTACACTATTGAGCATGCGCAGTAAGCGAAATTCGTTAACATTGATCAACTCAATGTGCAGTTTGCCATTACGCTTCCGGAGGCTGGGCGTAGCAATTGGTAGATGATTCTATCAGTTGAGCACGAAAGCTGAATGTCTTACTAGCAATGCAGCTGCTCATCTGATGGTAAATAAAATAAAATAAATACTTGGGTGATATCTTTTAAATTTATGATTAAGTTATTTAAATTCACATTCGTCATGTGCGTTTCCATAATTTAGATTATTTGAATGCTTTTATATTTGAATGTAGACTTGTGGATAGTCCATGGCACCATAAAGCCTTAGAATGAACATGAACACAGCTGAGAAGAAGATACTTTTACAAGACTTGAACAAGGAAAATAAAGCCACATAAATTGCCCTGGACTCCTAGAATCTACTTTAGGGAAGTCATAGTGAAACTTGATTTCAGGGTATTCGGTAAGAGGTGAAAATAAGCAAAAAGAAAGGATAAAAAATGAACCGTTGTAGTTACATTTCAGAGCCGTTGTTTTGCGGAACTTGAGTACATAGTATCAAGAAAATTCCCCTTTATATGATTTAAATAGGCCCTACTTAATGTAATCGCCGTTAATGTATTGGCCCCCCCAAAAAAGGGGTTTTCGGGTATTGTCACAGAACGGCTGACCTTCTGCATACCATAATATAATCTTCGTACCATAAGCAATCGTTTCATTTATTTTAATGGATTTTAAACCATGTCTTATACTATATTACCGATTTACATTATTTAAATAAAAGAAACTAATAGTAAAATACATAAGAAACTTAAAAAACCATAATTTATTTGGCTGAGAAAAAAAGAACAAGCGTTAATCTGAATGCTTATTATTTCGAATACCTGAATTCCAGGTAAGTTGAACTTTCTTTTATAACGCATTTTCAATCAAATATTGTTTAAATGTTTGTTTATGCAGCGAAAACGTAGCTTACTCCGAGCTCCAATGCCACACTTTTGGTAGAAGGTGTCAGGACTGCGTGTTCGGTGCATATTCTTGGAAAACATCTTCGTGACAGCTTAAAGTCCTGATCTTGAACAGGGAGCTGAATCCAGGTATGCTCTGTGGTAGAATATTGTGATTCAGTGGTAGAAGAACTGCACTTGAAAGGGATTTAAAATCCTCTTTCATTAAATCACAATTATGTACAACCACTTCACACGGAGGGATACAGAAAGTAGAGACCGCACTTGGGTCTAAAAATGAACAATCAAATAAATTTAAACTAAAACTATTTAGAAATTGAACAGTCGTTGCTCGCAGAGCTATAACGCGAGGTTGGCCTCTAAACTAAATGGTTCGTAGCAGGATTTAACTAATACTGACGCACTTGGAATTACTTCAATAAGCAATCACGTAAAAGCGCTACGGCTTAGAATTTAAATGCTAGCTAGTCAGGAGAACGTCGAATAGAGTGACCGCCCTCCCATACTGAAAGGTTTCTACCTCTTGCTTAAATACGCCTTGGCTCCACTTCAAATTAGCATAAAGCTGAAATGGGCGCTTATTCTAACGGGAAGTTGAAATGAGAACAGATAGAAAAGTAAAATTAAAATAAAACTTTGTTAGTTTAACTAAAACCTTACAAAGGTTAATTAATACCTCCATAATCCCTTTGATGACTGATAATATATTTGGAGACCAGGTGTTGCAAAATAAAGCAATGTTCCTGCTGTATTTTGCACTGTTATTTGCTAACTCTATGCATATCCCGTCGGACTGTCCGTCTTGTTGTGTTCGCATACGTATTAGACGCCTTTTTTGTGAAAACATTCTTTTGCTTGGAAATTTGTTTTTTAACTGCAGGTATATTTTTGAAAGTATTAATTATCGTCTGCTACTCGTTTGTTTTGTTTTCATGCAAAATGGCGATTTTAAAGAAGCAATCGATGGAAGGCTATGTTTGTTCATTTCCGAAGAAAATTACTCGCATCGAGAAAGTCTAATCTTTCGATATCTAAAGTTAACAAGAAGGAAAAAAAACATAAAAGTCTGGCTTCGACAGGAAAAATTGTTCCAAATACGTATCAAAGGAAAAAATGCAATGTTTAGAATGTTAAAACGTTGAGCTGCTTTATCTTAAAAGGAAATCCACAAAGTCAAAGGACTGTTGCAAAATGATTAAAATGGTTAGTATATAAACAAAATGATTAATGTCGATTTGAATCCTAGAGACATTAGGTATTTTTGAAATCGGGAGATACGTAGAAACATGCAAGTCCTCGCCGGGATTCGTACCGATTAACCTCTCGAATACGCGCCGAGCGTACTGACCACTACACCACGAAGGCATGCCAAATAGGCGGAATGAATACCTTACAAGTTGTTTAACTGTTACTAAGCCTAACGTATCTGCTATTTGTTTGCATTTGAAACTCTTTAATAGAATAGTGAATTAAGTCTGAATCTGCACCTTCACTGTCTTTTTGCCGAGTGAGACCAAAAGTAAACTTTCGGTTTTGTGCACCGAAAAATCTGCCTTCTTGCCCGCTCGCCAAATTGCTCGTTTTTGCTCATAAAATCTAATTATAATTGTAAAAAAATTTTTAAACTGTTCTAAACGTATTTGGTGTTTCATGCTTTTCTGTATTTTACAATTGTTAATTAATTATGTTTTGAGTATTTATGTATTTTTGCCTTGCCGCGAAGTGAGAAATGAATTAATTGAATGAGAAAATGTATCTGCAATGAAATTCGAGGAAAGAAGTTTAAATGAAATGCAGCAAAACATGCGTGTAATTTAATAGGCTCTAAAACGAAGTCACGTGGGGTTCACATGACAGTTTTTAATAAAGAAAGCTGAACAACCTTTCTGTATACATACTTCATCGACTTAATAGTTATTCAGTTAAAGAGAAGCAAAAAAATATAACCTCAAACAACCGTTACTCTTGCTTTTACCAACTGCGCGTGGTCAGTTTTATAGTTACACCACGTACTGTTGTGGGCAATGCTTCAATGCAGCTGGGCGGGAAAGTTTTAACTGAATATTTAGCAGAAAGCTGCGTTGAACTAATGACGCAATTCTTCTAAATGAAAATAAAAAGCGATTCGTAATATCCAGCTCAGAAATAAGATTAAAATTTGTGATTAGAAAAAATTGTATTACAGTTACTAGCAAAGCACAAATAAATAACTTATGTAGATCATTAGCGTTGTGGATTTGGTAAGAAAATCAACTGTGTCTTCTGGAGACTGGGAATCACGGATTTTCCTCTTGCTAGAAGAACATGCTTTCTACTTAAACCATGACAGCACAACTGGACATTTTGCCTCTCTTAAAAGGTGATTTGAAAGCAAATGAAAGAAATCCAGTCGGTGATCAATTATCTGTCCTAATTTTGTTCGGATTTTATAATAGACACATTTTTTGGGGGGTCTATCATGTCACGAAATATCAACTGCATCCTCTCCGAGATTCGAATCATGGATTTTCCTCTTACTAGAAGAACATGCTAACTACTTAAATCACGGCAGTACAACGGGATATTCTGCCTCTCTTGAAAGGTGATTTGAAAGCAAAGGAAAGAAATCCAGGCGGTGAACAATTATCTGCTCCAATTTAGTTCGGATATTAAAGTAGACCCATTTTTGGGGAGTCTATCATCCCACGAAATATCAACTGCATCCTCTCCGAGATTCGAATCATGGATTTTCCTCTTGCTAGAAGAACATGCTAACTACTTAAATCATGGCAGTACAACGGGATATTCTGCCTGTCTTGAAAAGTGATTTGAAAGCAAACGAAAGAAATCCAGGCGGTGATCAATTATCTGCTCCAATATAGTTCGGATATTATAATAGACCCATTTTGGGGGGGGGGCGTCTATCATCCCACGAAATATCAACTGCATCCTCGCCGAGATTCGAATCATGTATTTTTGTCTTGCTAGAGGAACATGCTAATTACTTAAACCATGACAGCACAATGGGACATTCTCCCTCTTTTAAAAAAGTGATTTGAAAGCAAACGAAAGAAATCTAGCTGATTATTATTAGGTGATCAATTATCTGCTCCAATTTAGTTCAGATATTATAATAGATCTATTTTTGGAGGTCTATCATCCCAAGAAAAACCAACTGCATCCTCGCCGAGAATCGAACCATTGATTTTCCTTTCGCTATCTGGACATGTGAAGCATTTAACAGCAGGAGAGCACTCTTGTGGGGATGTTATAATTCTTTACGAATTTTGACTATTTTTTCTGAATTTTTAAGTTTTCCTCATCAATTGTAAGTATAAAACATACAAAGACAGAACATTTTGAATTAAAGAAAGTCATTTTAGAAGTTTTCTTGACGATATACTAGACTTATAATTTAGATACTTAAAATAATTCTATAACAGAAGTAATTTAAGAATATTTTGTGAAGCATTGGACTATCAGGATCACTTCGAACATCCTTTATTTGCCATTCAACTTTAGAGAGTTTATGACCAAATTCAAACACCACTAAAAAGTATTTGAATAAATTAAACGCACGATTAAATAACCATATTTCTTATCATTTTCTTTATGAGGACATTTATTGCTGACAAAAAGGAAAAAAATCAAAATGCTTACATTCCTTTCGTTATAGCATATAATTATCAATTTAAGACTTTTACTTTCGAAACCTGTAAATTTCGTTTGTTCATAGAGACCTCCAGTAACCCAACCTAAATCCTCCAGTCTAATTAGTAGTAATTGAATGGAAAATGAATGCCTGGGGAAATGAGAATTTAAACTCGGCAGGGTTTTAAAACTAATGAATTTAAAAGCTGCATGCGTGATAATCGTCTGATGTAAACCGCGCTATTACAGGCGGCTTAACAGATAATAATTTAAAATTAATTGGCACTCGTCTGAATAAAAAATCTTTGGAGGTACTTTGCAATAAAGCTTGAACTTAAATACTAATAATTTGAACTAAAATTAACTTAACTAAAGTTCTTAAATAAATATAGCCGAAGCTATCAGAATCTAACTAGTTGGGCCCTAAGTATTAATTGAATCGGCGAAGCCTAGCAAGGGCCTAGATATGGCCGAGCGTAGTAACAGCTAAGAGAGATGTGGCCAGAAGGCAAACGCGCGCTAGTCAGGAAATCAGACTCTCTCTCTATTGAAGTCGGTTAAGTCACGACTTAAATAGTACTCATTTGCATTCTCTGCCTTTCTGCATTCACATTCTGGCAGGAAATTGTAAGCTGAAATTAGAATAAGATAGAAAAGATACAAAACTTATACGTATGTAAATACTTAGGAAGATCATCACAAATTATGAAAATGATCTAAATATATGAGAGTAGTAGGGCTGAGAATATATGTTTTGTAACGAGTTTAGAAAAATAGTATAGTTTTTGATTAGAGAACTTTTTAATGAATTAGGATGGCTTGAGTGAAAAGTTCTTGATAGAGAGTAATTCTTGAGTGAAAGTCTTGACGAACAATCTCGAATTTGAGACTTGATTAATATATTAAGGAGATGGAGTAAGAAAGTTTTCTTAAATTCTTGATTGAGCATGGGAGATCTCGAAGATTCGCTTAAGTAAGGATGGTCTGAGTGAAAGCATGGAAATATATTTTTAAGAAGTAAGTAACTAAAATGAGGTAGCAAAAAGCATGGCGTGTTAAGTGAGGTAAATGAACATAGATAATATGATTTCAAGTTTCTTTGAGGTTATCGATGTTTGCGGAGTTTGTTTTCTATATTTTGAAGTTGATTTCTTAGAATATTACTTCTTAATAATTGTTGTAACCATAACTGAGCAGAAGTTAAATTGTATGCTTTAAGGTGATAATCTTTGGTAAGGTTGCAGTGAAAGAGATAATGATCTATTAAGATCACCCAAGTATTCTTAAAGTAGAGAAAAAATGCTATAAAAATGTTTGCCACTCAGATATCACAGTAGCTAGAGGTTCTGACTGTCGTACCGAAGGGCCGCCTTCGAATTCAAGGGCCATTTGTTAGCCTACAGTGTAATATGTGTGTGTGACTCATCTCACTGGTCCGATAGTAACATCAGCACGAAATTTATCGTGGCAAGGAGTGCAAGATTGCGCCTGTCGTTGATAAGAGCACCATACAGGCGACATCTGTGCTGAGTTAACTTTGCCCATCCCGTGGATCGAGCTTTGGACCTTGGGTGGTGCTGCGCTAGCCACTGCGCCACCGGGCAACACCTTCTAGATAGTTACATACTTTTTAACAACGCTGTGCGTCATACTTTTACCTTTTAACTCTTTGAAATCCTTCCCTAACTTCTATCCTTAAAATACCGAGCCGTTTGAAATGCTTTTCTAGTTTCACGGCAATTTCTTCCCCTCCCTGTCCATTAACGCACAAATAAATGTGAAAATTTCGAATGACATCCTTTCTACGCTCTAACAAAGATTCCATTAGCCTTTGATTCCATTTTTTATAAACCTGTTCTAAAGGTCTCAAACTGAAATCAGAGAATCAGAAACGAAATGTCACGTGCAACCTAAAGATAACAAACCACAATTAAACCTCTTAGGACAAGCTGTCTTCAGTAAACTGATACAACGCATTTGGGAAACTACACCTGCTACTGCATACCTTGGGGGGGGGAAGAAAACAAGATCGCAATCTCGACCGTTTTCGGACGGCCGCGGTAGTCTAAAT
>KK122464.1:0-10662 GCA_000611955.2 Stegodyphus mimosarum | reverse complement strand
GAGATTTGGTTATGAAAGAGTTAAAATTATTTGAAAATATATAGCATCAATAATTTTTACTTTTAAAATTAAAATTTATTGTTTTTAGACAAGATAAATGCAACGTTTTCGTAAAAGGAAAACGGAATTTTCAAGTAACACTGATTATTATTTCTGATTTTATTTCTAGAAATCGGGTAAACAAAAATATTTATGGAATAATAAATCCTTGAAGTAGAATCAATAATTCTATACTTCCAACTGCTTAAAATAAAAGATTTTCTATTAGACTTTAGATTAACAGTTTTCAGTTACGTGATTACAATTTAATTTTCTATCATGTATCATTAGAAACAGATTTGAAAATGCCTTATCTTTAATTCAAGTTATTGTTTAACATTTATTCTTACAATTTATTTCATTGTGATAAGGAGGGCAAATTATTTATTAATTTAGTTGATCATAATAATTTCTGATCAATTAATTTTCCATAACGTTTCTGAAATTTTAACTCAAAATTAGGATCTAATCACAAGGCAGAATGCGAATTTACAAAGAGTAGTAAAAACGCACTAATTATAGCTTCATTGCTGGAGTATTATTGGTTTGAATTTCTAGGAGACACTTTCCTCTTCTTCACCGTCACCACATCGGTCTTCTGATCGTGACGTCACTGACCATTCCCCCTCTCGCGGTCAGGCCTTATCAATCGAGACGCTGTTGCACGAGCCACATAGTATAATGTAATGTAATATACGAGTGTACAGCCTGTAGTGTATGTTTGGCAAAAAGGCATTAAAAATGCGCGGCGAACAGAAATTCTCTCCGAAGGTTCATGGTGAGCAAAGAGGGAAGAAGACAGCACCTATGGGTGTTCAATCTGGCTATTCCGTCGGAAGAGGAAGTTTAACAGTTAGCAAGGCCCAAAGATATCTAATATGTTATTCTTGCTTCATTCTCTACCTGTAACAAGATTTAAAATATTTATATTTCGGAAACAATAATTTAAAAGCGTTAATTTTACGTAAATTTTTTAATTTATTGAATACGTTTGAGAAGTAAACCAGACTGTATATATAAAACACCTTGTTTGGAAGTAACAAAAGATGAAGGCAAAGATTTCTTTGTTTGTGTCTTATTCCACCCGATCGACAGTAACATCAGATCAGGTCTCTGATATCAGAGAAAGTCCGCAATATCCACTGTGACAAACGGTCAAGATTTGCGCTTGCCGTTGGCAACAGCTTTGGATACCACATAGGTGACAGCACGAATTTGCTCAGTTCCGCCCCCAATTTTGAGGTAGACCACTCCGGGAAAACGCGTCAGTGGGTCTCCCACCCCTCTTCCCCTTCCACCAATCTCTCGAGAGGATTTTTGGCTCGCCACATATTTAGAGTACCCCCTTACCGCAAAGACATTCAACATTTAGAAACATCCATCTCTTCTGCGGGATTCAAACCTGGAACGTTCGGTATAACAGTTAGCGTCTCTAACTACTATCTCGGTTGGACGGCTCAATAATTTAACTCTTTTACGACCAAACCGCCGTACACAGCCCTTCATTTAGACGACCGGAAGCGCCCGAAAACGGCCGAGATTACGATCTTGTATTTTTCCCTACCCTTAAGGTATGCAGTAGCAGGTGCAGTTTCCCCAAATGCATTGTATCAGTTTACTGCAGACAGCTTGTCCTGTAAGGGTTTAATTGTGGTTTCTTACCTTTAGGTTGCACGTGACCTCTCGTTTTTTATTCTCTGATTTCAGTTTGACCTTCAGAATAGGTTTATAAAGAATGGGGTCAAAGGCTAATAGAATATTTGCTAGAGCGTAGAAAAGAATGTCATTCGAAATTTTCACATCTCTTTCTGCGTTAATGGACGGGGACGGGAGGAAATTGATGTGAAACTGGAAAGGTATTTTGGGCGGTTCGGTATTTTAAGGATACAAGTTAGCGAAGGGTTTGGAATTCAAAGGGTTAATGTAGTGTAATGTTGTATAACGTTTGTAATAAAAATAACAGGAAATGCGGACGAAATTGGTTATAAACATAAATGCGTTACTACTATATAATGTTTTTCAAGTGTCATCTGTATAACCCATTGACTAATCCAACTTCTGATATACCTTAGAAACGAGGCCTTCTAAACATAACTTTCAATAAATTCTCATTTTAAGAGGCAAGAAACTCACTTCTTATCATCCTCAAATATTTATTTCCATGCATAGTGAACCACAATGTTGTTATAACTTAATTTAGATTTAGACATTTTAAAAGTTCTACGAAGGTATGAAATTCCTTTCAAAGTATCGCAACTTGTAGCCGTTTGTTTACTCATTGAATTTCTCGCTTCAATCGATGATCAAGCGATCAATGACGATCCATCGATGACGATTTCTCACTTCAATCGATGATCAAACTCGGAATCGATTAAGCTGATATACATAACGACGCACGCAAACGCCATAATTAGACCTTTTTAGCGTAAATTTGTTCATTATATAAAGGCACTTCTGATGCAAAACTTACTTTTGCTATTTTTGCTACTTACAAATGCAAGGGTCTACCGTAGAGGAATTTAAAATAAATCAACTAAAATTTTAAAGGCGATACATTAAAATTTATTTAGCGCGAATTTAATCTTGCTTCGGTTACAGCTATAAATGTATCACTGCAATTTCCAAGATACACGTTTCTTTATAGAATGTCATCTTTATGATGTCAAAAGGTCACAAGCATTCACAAGTGATATAGGAGTACTTTGTTTTTTTATGATTTGCTTCTAAAATATATTTTCGGCATAAAACAACTGTGTTCACGTTTCGACGATTGCTGGTTTTCAAGCGTGCTTTGTCTAACATGTCCAGTAAATAACTAAAATACTTTTCGAAACAAGTCATCACTCGTATTACTATGGCAGGTCATTTGTCAGAGTAGAAAGGATAGCTACATAACAATGAGCGCCTGACTTTACTTCAACTAAAATTTTCCGACAACAAGTATGATGAAAAAAATTGTTTGAAAACAATAGTTGTAGCTTTTTAGAAATGACCGTAATTATGCCTCTCTTGCGAATAAAAGCTTAGCCTATTAACCCTTAAGTACAGACATTCATGTTCTGTTACGTAAACACAGAGGAGAGTTCTCTCAAACCGCGCTCTATTTTATGCATTTTAGAAACATAAAAATTTAAAATAATGTATTATTGTTATTATATAAGCATTAATACACTTTGATTGTTATATTAAAGTAATTATTTCTTTTTAGAGCTCTAAAATTAATGCATTAAAAATTAATTTTTAAATTACATATGTACAGAGGCTGTTCGCACATTTTTTAGACGATGTATATTGTATTCACAAAACTAAATTACATAAAATTGCTTTGTTTTAAATGTTCTATTTGACATCCCTTATTCTGAACTATCTTTCGACACCGAACTTTCCAGGATAATAATGCCTTTTGAAGTGTCAGAAGAGGTATTCTATCCCATTCCTCCCGAACAGCTTTCCAGAGCCCCGTTAGGGTTTCGGGACAACGTTCGGATAATGCAGTTTTTAAAAGTCCGAAAGCACAAAAATCCATAGGTGACACATCGGGAGATTAAGTAGAAATATCAGTGAAGGGTATGGCCTCGATACCAGTTTTTTGTTCCATTTCTTTTAGAAAATTTACAGTGGATTTAGATGTGTGACTGCTAGCTTTGTCCCGATGGAGTCTCACGGATGGATGGCACCGTGGGTAAAGCGATGGTATTTCATTCAGAAAAATTGGCCGTAAAATGTGTTCCTGATAGTATTTGGAGTTAATCGTGACATTTTTTTGCACGCTCTTTATTTTTAACTTGCCATTATAATAAGAAAAACCAGCAACAATCATGAATCCCTTAGAAAAACTTTCCTTCGATTCTTTGAACCACGTACTTAAATTTTGTTTCTCCCCTTTTATGATAATAAATGGCTCTTTTTTTGTTACAGTCACTGAAATACACCCATGCTTCATCTATTGTGGCAATTGTTTTCCATTTTTCTGTGGATAAATGTTTCTCATATCGAATTCTGCAGCGTGTTCCGCGTCGAGCGATACGCTTCGGAAGAAGACGATGCACATTGCGTTTTTTCGCTTTCTTAAGATTTAAATCGACGTTTATCATTTTGTTTGCAGTGGACACCGAGCATTTTAATGATTTTGCAACTGTCCTTTGACCAGGAGGATTTTGTTTTAACATTAAACAACGTACCTTTGCAATAGTCGAAGATGTCCGTTTTTTCCTGGGATACTTGTTTGGAATTTTTTTTCCCCTCGAGGCTCCAACTGGAAGATTTTTTCCTTTCTTGTTGATGATATTACCTATCGACGCTTTAGATCGACGTTTTAGATATCACAAAACTATGACTCTCGCATCGTTTTTGGATAACGGAGTATGCATATTTCTCTTCGGAAATAGCGCCAATGTAGCTTCGAACCACTGCTTTGTTAAATTTGCCATTTCGAATAAAAACAAAACTTTCAAGCCACAGACGATAATTTTGACTTTTAAAAACATAGTACAATTTCAATTACTTCTTTTGCAGCAACCGATTTTTTATTACCGCTTACCAAAATCGTCTAAAAAATGTGCGAACAGCCTCTGTAAAAGTAGGGACACTTAATCAAATAAATATAATAAACACTACTTACTTCCAAATGCGTACAAACTATTTAATAAATTTTCCATCTTCAGAATCTAGATTATATAAAATAATGCAAAAAAAGGGTAGTATATTAAGACCATTAAAAAACTGCGGCACATTATTTGAAGCATTTTCAAAACAATTTTTGCAAATTCTCTTGGCATATTCATTTCCCATTGGATTCTTGCAGCTGAAACATACATAGTCAGTTTTTCTTCTCAGTCTAGGCGCAGGGGTTGCCAAACTTTTTTGATCATCGCCCCCTATGTAATTTTTCAAAATCTCCATAGACCCCCACAAAGGTAATTTTCAGGTAATTAAAATAAAACTATATATTAGTCTAAATATTTAATAAATCAGAAACAGATTTTTTACTTCTTAATGAGATGAGTGTACCTGGTGTTTCTTGGAAAGGTTCGCTAATGGCTGAACCATTTCGTAAAGTTTCACATATTTTTGCTTTATATTTATATTAGTCCAAAATTTATGTATTGTCAAACTTTTAATAAGCGTTTTTGCTTCAAGATCGGATAATAGTTCAGCAAGCTCATCTTGTATGTTGATGTCGACGTTATCAATTTGCGCCGAAAATGGCGCAATAATCCAATCAGGGATGTCGATGTTTTCCAAATCAACACAGCGCAGTTTAAAATTGTCGCTTAATTTTTGAAGATGATTTGTACATATTTCCAAGTCTTCTTCTTTTATTTTTAATTGTTGCAGATTTGAAAAATACTTATAATCCTTACGTAGCAATGAAGATCTAAATAAATTTAATTTTACTTGGAAGCCTAACAGTACTGTCCGAGCTTGGATAATTGTTACATCTTTTCCTTGCAGTTTTGTTTGAACGTCATTAAATTTTCCAAATAAGTCTGCTAAATAAAAAATATGGTTCTTATTGTTTTGGAGTTCATTGCTTAGAATACGATTTATTTCGTTCAGAAATTCTGTCGTCACAGTACACATACGAAAACCGAAAAGGAAAAAAGGGGCAGAATGTTTTCTGATTCATTATTTTCTATAAAGAATATAATATTAAAGATATAGTCAATTATAAAAATATTTTAAATTTTTACGTACGCAGTTAGATATGTGTGATTTGCGTATTTAGAACTGTTTTCCCTTTGAGTCCCAATAGACCCCCATTCGACCCCTACTGTTGTTAAATAGACCCCTAGGGGTCTATATAGACCACTTTGGCGACCCCTGGTCTAGGGGGACAAAGAGAGCATGTTTTACACATTTTAAGGTTATCAGTTATATCTGGGTTAGAATAGATTCCGCTGCAAACGCCTAGCTCTCTCTGAATGCACATTTTTATTTCTCGGTGCACAGTTGGCTTTTGAGGCCTTCATTCTATATGTGACTTAATTCATTCTGATGATAACTCCATCAAAAGATCAGTTTTTTCAATTTAACACTATCTCTTATCAAGCCAGCTGCTGAAATGAGTGGAATAGTAATAAAGCCATCTCCCCCTCATGCGAGAAAAAAGTAACGTAAACGCAGAGGTGAGGTCTATATGACCGCGGCCCAATTTTAAAATTTATTAAAAAAAACTAATCAAGAGAGGTTAAAAAAATTTAGGAATAATTATATTTTATGGTAACTTGAAAGTACTGAACAGAAGAAGAATAACTACATAACTTATAAGCAGTTTCGCAGTTCTAGAATATTGGCGAGGTCATACAGTGTTATACCTATGTGTTTAAGGGTTGAAAATCTAACGCCGTTATCGAAATCTGAGCTACCCTAATAAATTTATTTAAGAAAATACAGAATTGTTGAACGGCATATCAGAGATTGGAGAAAAGAAAATTCTCGTCGGCTTTAACTTTTGCTGAAATTCTCAAAACATTTCAAGCAACCGCTGGTTGACTGTATTGAGTTCTTGAAAGAAAATATGTGTGAATACAATTAAACGGCTAGAGGATAGAAACTGAACAGATGCTACGTCATCTATATGAACAAAAACAAAGAGAATTTTTGGACGAAGACTACGGCATCTAACTTTTTAAACAGATGCTACGGCATCTATTCGAACACAGGGAACAGATACATTTTGAACAGAGACTACGGCATCTATACGAACACAGAGAACAGAGACTTTTTGAACAGAGACTGCGGCTTCCTATATGAGCACAGAGCATAGAGATAATTTGATTAGACTCCGGCATTTATAAGAGCACAGAGAACAGATGCTTTTTGAACAGAAACTACGACTTCGTATTACTTCGTCACAGAGAGCAAAGACGTTTTAAACAGAGTCTGCGACTTCTTATATGAGCAAAGAGAACAGAGACGTTTTCGAAGAGACTCCGTATATGAGCAAAGAGAACAGAGACGTTTTCGAAGAGACTCCGTATATGAACGCAGAGAACAGAGGCCTTTTGAACATACTAATTCTTATGAGAACACAGAGAACAGAGTTTTGAAGACAGAATACATAGACTCTTTGAACAGAGTCTATGGCTTCTTATATGAACACAGACGATTTGAAGAGACTTTGGCATTTATATGAACACAAAAAACAGAGACTTTTTGAAGAGACTCCAATATCTATGAACACAGAGAATAGGACCTTCTTTGCATTATCCTACTTCCAACAGCCTTCTTTCAAATATCTATAAAAGCATCATCAAGTGACAGAGATCGTGCATCGTTATGCACTGCGTATGCTGCACAGTGTTTTCAGTGTAACTGCTATTTAATTTATGGTTATCAAACGTGATAAACTTAATTAATTGTTAATAGATAAAACTTAATAAAATAGAAGTCATTATATGCATTTGTGCAAGGTGATGTTATGAGGACTGAGTGTTCCGTGAAACATGGTAAATTCTGTAAAGGGTTCTTAACCTGAAGTTTTCAGTCCTGAAATGGAACAGTGAGCTGATTAGATGTAAGCTTTGTTCTGATGTAACTGCTGGGCTAGATAGTAACTGCACGTGAAGGGATTTGAAATCCTCTTTTATTAAATCACTATTAAATACAAACTTCCCAACTCGGGAGAAATACAGAAAGTAAAAGACCGCACTTGGGTCGAACTTAACAATCAAGTAAATTTAAATACTAAACCTAAAATAGAAATTAAATCAAACTTTGCTTTGCAGAGCAATTCGCGGAGATTGGCCTCTATCTAAAAGGGTGCGTAGCAAGATATACTAATACTAACGCACTTCAATTTGTTTTACAATGCAATCACGTAGCAAGCACTAGGGCTTATAACTTTAAACTGCTAGCTGGTCAGACGAACGTTGAGCGGCGTGACCGTGATCTGAGGCTAAGCTCTCTCACACCGAGAGGTTTCTACCTCTGGCTTAAATAGTACTTCGCTGTACTTCAAAATTAGCATAAGCTGAAAACGCGCGCTTCTTCTGACGGGAAGTTGAAACAGAGAGGAGATAGAAAAGATTTAAATTAAAATAAAACTTGGTTAGTTTAACTAAAACCTTACAATGTCAAAAGAAGTTTAGCATAATTTATAAACGAGAAGAAATCATATAAAATTAGTTTCTTATCAAGTTTTGTTTTAATCCTTAGAAATCCGAAAACTTCTGTAACCTGTATGCTTAAAAGGCCGAAACGCCCGTCTCCATCCATTATTCGCCTTGTCCTTTCCTTTCCTCCTCATTTACTCTCATAGATCTGTGAAGATTTCAAATGACAGCCTTTCTACTTTCTACCAAAGAAGCTTCCACGAACCTTTTAGGACAAGCTGTCTGCAATAAACTGACACAGTGAATTTAGGTAGCATATGCTAGAGAAGTTCAGTCTAATACCTAACGTGTGATTAAGAAAGATAAGAAATCTGTTTTGTTATTTCTGCTACATATCTCAATTGCTAAATGAAAATACTGACATTATGCCATTTCTTCTCACGTTTAATTCAAGTTAAATAAAATATGTGACTTCTAGCATGATCTTACTTAATGCATTTTAATTATTTTTTGTTGTTCCAAGTGACTGTCCAGTCTAATATTTGTCATGTGGTTAAAGAAATAGAAATCTATCTCTTTAAGCATTTTGAAATTCTAACAATAGCTTTACAAAAATGATATCGGAACACTCACACTAATCACAATTGTCACAAGATAAAATTGCATGGTACTATGTTCTCATAGCAAGCAGATGGGGCAAACATTATTGTCCTTGAAAAAAATAAATTATAAAGCTATAATTACGAAAGGTTATGAAAGAATTTTGATATGACTTTTGATCATCAAAGTACATGTGTAGGTATTGGAAATTTTTAACTTGCAAGAAGACTTTGTCAGGACTGAGTATTCTGTGCATGTTCTTGGCAAACATCTTAAAGTAACTCCTTAAGGTCCTTAAGTCCTGATCTGGAACAGGGAGCTGAATGCAGCTATGTTCTGGTTGTAGATACTGTGCTTCAGTTGTATAATAACTGCAATTGAAAGGGATTTAAAATCCTCTTTTATTAAATCAATATTATTTACAAATCACTTCCCAACTCGGGAGGGATAC
Organism: Stegodyphus mimosarum; assembly: GCA_000611955.2. Classification (NCBI taxonomy): domain Eukaryota; kingdom Metazoa; phylum Arthropoda; class Arachnida; order Araneae; family Eresidae; genus Stegodyphus; species Stegodyphus mimosarum. Next base: position 1,515 of record KK122464.1, on the reverse strand, counting down.
AGAAAGTAAAAGACCACACTTGGGTCTAAAATGAACAATTAAATAATATTTAAACTAAAGCTAAATAGAACTTAAATAGTCGTTGCTCGCAGAGCTATACGCGAGGTTGGCCTCTAACTAAATGGTGCGTAGCAAGAATTACTAATACTAGCGCACTTGCATTTATTTCAATAAGCAATCACGTAGTAAGCACTATGGCTTAGAATTTAGCTGCTAGCTGGTCAGGCGAACGTCGAACAGAATGGCCGTGATCTGAGACTAAAAGCTCTCTCACACTGAGAGGTTTCTACCACTGGTTTAAATAGTACTTGGCTGTACTTCAAAATTAGCATAAGCTGAAAACGCGCGCTTCTTCTGACGGGAAGTTGAAACACGAGAAGAGATAGAAAGATTTAAATTAAAATAAAACTTTGTTAGTTTAACTAAAACCTTACAACTTCACCGACGTATTATTAACATTTGAATATGCCTTATTATTATGCACTGTCGCGCCATCAGTTCAAAAGTTAACGAGAATCTACCATGAGAAACTACCTTGGTTTGAATACCAGTTTGGGCTTGGAGGTCGTCCAAACGATATAATGGTTAGAGGACCCTACCGCGGTGCCGAAGGGCTCGAGTTCGAGTCTCGGAGAAGGCAGCGTTGTAACTGTCCGTCTCTTCACAGGAGGCAGCAATGGCCGCATGTTACATTCCTCGACAATAAAATGGCCACTATTTCTGGCCTTAGGAGTGGCCAATGATGTTTGCAATTATCATGGAGCAAGAGCACATGAAAGCCATGAGTAGGGAAGAGCTCTTTGATTCGATAGCGGAAGGAAAACGTGAAAGAGAGCAGATATTTAATGGTGTCTCTAGCTGCTGTCGAACCATTTTGTGTTGTAGTAAAATTCAGGTAACGTACCCGAAGGATATCTACCTCAGAGAAATTTCGGTATTCTTTTAGAAATTTCTGGACTGTATAATGGTTACCAGTTTGAGTCCAGGCGGTATAATGGTTACCAGTTTGAATACCAATTTGAGTCCAGACAGTACAATGGTTAGAGGAGCCTACTGTGGTGCAGAAGGGCTCGGGTTCGAGTATCGGAGAACGCAGCGTTGTAACTTTCCGTCCTTCACAGAAGGCAACGGTGGTCGCATATTAGATTCCTCCAGAATAAAATGGCTATTATTTCTGACCTTAGGAGTGGCCAATGATGTTTGTAATTATCATGGAGCAAGAGCACATGAAAGCCATGAGTAGGGAAGAGCTCTTTGATTCGATAGCGGAGGGAAAACGTGAAAAAGAGGAGATATTTAATGGTGTCTCTAGCTGCTGTCGAACCATTTTGTGTTGTAGTAAATTTCAGGCAATGTACGTGAAGGCTATTTACCTCAGAAAAATTTCCGTATTCTTCTAGGAATTTCTGTGGAAGAACTGAATCATTTCATGCTGTACATGGCAATAAACTTTATCAGGACTTAGTGTTCTGTGCATGCTCTTTGCAGACCTAGTAAATTCTGTGATAGGTTCTT
>KK122463.1:0-12333 GCA_000611955.2 Stegodyphus mimosarum | reverse complement strand
TTCCATGAGCCTTCAAGGACTTTTCACGCTCTCGATCTTGCCATCTGTTCACCATCTCTGTTGCCATTTTGCACTTTTAGTGTGGGAAACGATCTTTACAACAGTGATCATTATCCCATTTTTGTATCGCTTGCACGAAGAGGAGCAAACCCCAGGTCGAGGTCCCCTCAGTTCATACTTGATAGGGCAGACTGGGAACTCTTCTCTTCCACTGCACAGCTCACAGAGAACATGGTAGAAGATGTGCCTCTTGATGATGCAGTTAAAGCAGTAACTAATACTATTATACAGGCAGCTGTGTTTTCCATTCCTAGAACATCAGAAAAGATGCTCAAGTATTCGAAACCATGGTGAAATCGTGACTGTCATGAAGCACTGAAAAAACAGAGAAAAGCATGGGGCATTTTTCGTAGGTATCCTACATTGCAAAACCTTATAGCGTTTAAAAGAGCCAAAGCAAATGCACGAAAAGTAAGAAGGCAGAGCCAGTGGGATTCCTGGATTTCATATGTGTCTTCAATAACATCATCTACGCCTAGTAAGCGAGTTTGAGAAAGAGTTAAAAAAGCATGCGGAATATATAAAGACCACTCACTTTCCTTTTTGGAAAAAGATGGCCGAGTGATTAGCTCCGTAGATGAAATTGCGAATGCTCTTGGTGAGACATTTGCTGCCGTCTCATCCAGCAGAAATCACTCACCTGCATTTCTTTCTATCAAGCAGTGCTCTGAGAGAAATCCCATCACATTCAACTCTTCCAACTCTGAGCCTTATAATAGAGATTTTACTATGCTGGAGTTAAAGAGAGCTCTGTTGCAGACACATAGGTCTTCCCCGGGTATTGATGGCGTGAATTACGAAATGCTGAAGCATCTGTCCCGTAAGTCACTAACTGCCCTACTCAGTCTTTACAATAGGGTGTGGAAGGAGCGAAATTTTCCCAGTGCGTGGAGGAGAGCTGTTGTGATTCCTATTCCTAAGCCAGGGAAAGACCCGAAGAATCCCTCGAACTATCGGCCAATTGCCCTTACGAGTTGCGTATGCAAGCTGTTTGAAAAAATGGTAAACAGCCGCTTAGTCCATTTTTTGGAGAGCAATAATAGAATTTCGCCTTATCAAAGTGGTTTTCGAAAGGAAAGGACAACCCTAGACAACATGCTCCTTTTGGAGACATCTATTAGAAAAGCTTTTGTTAGAAAAAACCACCTTGTCTCGATTTTCTTTGATATTGAGAAAGCTTATGATAAGGCATGGAGATACGGTATACTTCGTGATCTTCATGATAGTGGCTTGCGTGGAAAACTACCATTTTTCATTGAGAATTTTTTGAAAGCTAGAACATTTCAAGTAAGGATTGGCTCTATTTTATCAAATGTTTTCAAACAGGAAGAGGGTGTGCCTCAAGGCTGTGTGCTTAGTGTAACCCTGTTCAGCCTAAAAATAAATTCTGTATTAAGAGAACTTCCTCCTACCATTTTAGGATCTTTATATGTTGATGACCTACAAATTTGCTGTCAAGGTGCAGATATGAGATATGTAGAGAGGCAGCTCCAGATCGCTTTGAACAGGATCCAGGAATGGGCAGACAGTCAAGGATTTACGTTTTCGAAACAGAAGACTGCGTGCGTGCACTTTTGTAAAAAGCGAGGTCTCCATCCTGAGCCGAAAATTGACTTTCCTTTCTCATGTCGTACAACTGAGAAAGAAGTGTATGAAAATTTTAAATATTTTAAAAGTTTTGGCGAACACCTCCTGGGGTGCAGAGCGTTGCTCTATGCTTCGCATTTACAGAGCTCTAGTTCGCTCTAGACTGGACTACGGCTCAGTTGTCTACGGATCCGCTCGGTCTTCAGTGCTGTTAAAACTAGATCCTGTTCATCATCAATCCCTGCGGATTTGTACTGGTGCTTTCAGGACATCTCCTGTCCAGAGTCTTTATGTTGACTGCTATGAACCATCTCTCCGTTTGAGGCGTGAAGAGTTGTCTCTATTGCAGTATTTTAGTATATTGTCTCAACCTGATCATCCTTATAAACTGTGTTTACTGGATAATACTTGTGATCTTTTATTTGAAGCACGTCCATCCTGTGTGCCTTCATTTCCCGCCAGAGTTCGTTGTCTCATTGAAGAACTCTCCCTGTCTGATATGGCCCCACAAGCAGTACAGCATTTTGAAGTCCCACCTTGGGGAAATGCTCAAATCCGGCTTCTTGATATTTTCAATAATTACAACAAAACAACCACTAATGACACCATCTACAGACAAATTTTTTGCTGAGCACAGGTATAAGTATAGAAATTACCTTTCCGTATATACAGATGGATCCAAGTCAACTTGTCATGTTGGAATGTCGGTTATAAATGGTGACCACGTGGAGGGCAGACGTTTACTTGACGCTTCCTCAGTCCTAACCTCTGAACTGACTGCCATATATTATGCGCTTTTGTACATCTCTACGGTAGACCGTAAAAAATTCATTATATATACAGACTCCCACAGTGCATTGAAAGCCTTAGAATCTTTTTCCAGCACCGAGAATCCTGTGGTAGTGGACGTACTGAAGCTGAATATAAAATTAACAAGTCGTGGATACGAAATTCTGTACTGCTGGGTTCCCGGACATACAGGAATAAAGGGTAATGAACTGGCAGACATCACAGCAAAATCTGCTGTTGAACTGTCCGATCGCCTCATCCATTTGAAAGATATTGATCATGTCATCAAACATAGGTTCTTAATAAAATGGCAGCAAGTTTGGGATTCTCAACCTTATAACAAGTTAAGAAGCGTGAAGCCAAAAATAGAGATTTGGAATTCTCTAGAAATCGTAAGGAGGAAATTCTTTTGACACGGCTCAGAATTGGTCACACTAGAGTGACACATAGCTATCTGCTAAAAGCTGACAATGAGCCTCTTTGTACAAATTGTAATGTTTGTCTGTCAGTTCATCACATTTTAATCGAGTGTCCATGTTTTAATAATCTTCGTCGAAAGCTGTGAATAATTTAATAGCTGTGAGCTGCCTCTCGACCGTTTAATCGGTCAGGTCAATACCAATTTGTTTCAGTACCTGAAAGAAACAGGTCTCTATCATTTAGTTTGAATTTGTCTCTATCATTTAATTTGAATTTATCTTGAGATTTTATGTTAGAATTTTATTGCTATGTATTTTAATGATTCAGTTGTTTTATGATTTTATATCTATATACTGTATATATCATTATCTGAAGGAATTCATACTATCATTTCATTATTTTACTGCATACCTTGATTTTAAAAAGGTGCACATTAATAAATGAATCCTGTGTTTGGCGCATATAGCCTTTAGAGCTTTGCGCCAGAAATCCACCACCACATCCTTCATTTCTACCTTTCCTTTATACCATTTAGGTCTGTTTAAATATTCGGATGACCATTTTTTCCAAAAAAGGTTCTTTAATTTCTGTACCATTTGCCATCTAGTTATCCGAATTATAGGAATCTCTGTAAAATTAGGTTCAGGCAATGCAATTAAAGATGAACCAATAAGAAAGTGAGCAGGTGTCAATGCCTGTACATCATTTGGATTATTTGATACGGAACAAAGAGGGCGAGAATTAAATACAGATTCAATTTGAACTATTAGAGTGAAAAATTCTTCATAAGTTAGAATTGTTTTTCCCACTACACGTTTCAAGTGATATTTAAAGGATTTCACACTAGCTTCCCATAAACCTCCAAAGTGAGGAGTAGAGGGAGGATTAAAATGCCAATTTATGCCTTCATTAGCCAAAAAAAACCTTTGATATCTTCCTCACGTTTATCCTTAAATAAAGATTTTAGAATCGCTTTTAATTCTCTATGAGCACCCACAAATTTCTGCCGTTATCACTGAAAATAGCTGAGGGTTTACCTCGCCTGGCAATAAAGCATTTAAGTTCTGCTATAAATGCTGCACTTGTTAAATCATTAACATTCTCAAAGTGCAAGGCTTTCGTAGTGAAACATACAAAATCACATACAAATACTTTTCTTACCTGTTTACTTCTACCTACAAAATTTTTTTACCATAAATGGACCACAGAAATCAAGTTCTCTTCTAGAAACACTCTGGATACGATCACTCTCGCAGCTCTGCGCAGATCTGGAATTTACCTTTTTACAAATCATACTATTAAATATAATTTTTCTAACTACATTTCTTGCAGAAACAATACAAAATTTACTCCTTATAAGTGAAAAGGTTGTTTCAGCAACCTCATGAAAATGATTAATCACAATTACAGTAAAATTATGTTTAGTTGGTAGAATCATAGGATGTTTTCTCATTTCACTTAAGTCACTGTTTTTCAGTCTGCCACCCACTCTGAGTACTCCATCATGATCTAAAAATAGACACAAATTCAATAGTTTACTATTAATTGGAACAGGAGCACTCTTCTCTAAGCACTGGATTTCTGTTACAAATGCAGTCCCTTCAACATTTTTCACAATACACAATAACGCACTAGAAAGTTCACTGGTTGTCAACGTTCCGCGTGTAGTATGCAATGGATGCCTGGTGTTATGCAAGAATCTCTTGCATCAAGCCACTACTCTTAGCAATTTGTTGTAAGATGAACAATTATTGATGACATCTAATGGCTCGGAAGTGTTAATAAGTGCACATATTTCACGTCCTACTGGTGGTTTTAATTCGCAAAGGTATAGTTCTTCGGACTCCTCAGGGATATCATCTTGGCACTTAGTCATCGCGGGTTGAAGAAGAAATGGGGCACCACACCACCACAGTTCACACAGTTGTAGTTGGACCGGATCAGCACCTTTTGATATGAGATCCACAGGGTTCTGTGTAGATGGGACGTGATGCCACTGTCTCACCTCCGTCATTTCTTGAACTTTCGCAACTAGTTTAGCAACAAACGTTTTCATACAACAGGGCTCCTTTTTCAGTTAAGCCAAGACTATCGTAGAGTCACTCCAGAAAAATATATTATTCACATTAAGTTTCAGAGCAGATATTACTCGAGTCATTAACTTCGCAAGCAATACAACTGCGCATATCTGTAATCTTGGTATGGTAACTTGCTTTATAGCAGAAACTTTTGATTTACTTGTTACCAGCCTTATCACCACTTCACCATATCGGGCCCCTCAGGGGCTCACTTTTGTGAGTACGGGTGTGGCAATCCCGAGGTACCCTAGCCCTTCAGGGGATCATCATCTTGATGAGACGGGTGTCACGATCCTGGAGCCCCAGTGATCTATCTTCTTTTCCGTCTCCCCTGCTCTGAGCTGAAACTTTCGTCCTTCCTCTCTCCCTTGTGGTTCTCCTCTTTGGAGGTTGGGGCTCGCTATGACAGACTGGAACAGCCCTTGTCTCTAGTTCTGAAATGGCGAGAAAACTGCCCACGTGTTTGCCGTGCGTGGAGACCCCTGTCGCTGGAAAAGAGGGTCCTGGTAGTTGAGGGGCGAGGTACTGTCCCCAACACACTGCTTTGGCCTCCGCTTCAGCTAAACGGGAGGCGCCTTGTTGTCCTCACGGGTGTCAATCGGCTGGTCACTAGTCCTTGTGTCAGTGGCTTGGGGATAAGCTTTCGGGAGTACCTGCTTTCGGGAAAGCCGACTGTGGGGCTTCAGTTTGCGTATAGGTCTGGCTAGCCCTAACACAGGATTCTGTGTTCCCTTGTTGGGCTCCGTGGTGGGTGGGGCGGTCGGACCCGAATCTTTATTCTCTACAATATGGCAAAACCACAAATCTATTTTACTAAAGACTTCAATGTCAGTCACGACGCTCAAAGCGCAAATTCTGAAACTTCAACTGCAAAGAAAATACGTACGGATGGAAATGCGAGTAGTGGAAAGAACTGTCCCCGCTTCCTTGTTGTCTCTAGTCCTTCTGGCGAGCTGCAAAAGATGTCTCCTTTCGTAATAAACAAATACATCCACTCTTGTATTGGTGAGCCTAGAAATATAAAGCGTCTCCGCTCTGGAGACTTGCTTATTGATACAATTTCGGCTACCCAGTCTGCATCTTTACTTCAAGTGACCAAACTAGGCCAAGCAAATGTCACTGTTACATCACACAAGACATTGAATGTTTGTCGCGGTGTAATCTCGGAAGTCGACCTTCTGTATGTTCCTGAAGAAGAGATCGCATCCGAGCTATCTGACCAAAACGTCTGTGGTGCTAAGCGGATCAAGATGCGTAAGGAAGGTCAGTTGATCGACACGAAACATGTGATCCTGACCTTCAACTCGCCTGATCTGCCTAAGAATATTAAGGCCGGATACCTAAATTGTCCAGTAAGGCCATATATTCCAAACCCCATGCGATGCTTCCAATGCCAGCGCTTCGGCCATTCTAAGATGTCTTGTCGTGGCAGCATCACATGCGCCCGATGCTCACAGATTGGTCATGATAGTGAGAACTGCACCGCCGCGCCTTTATGTGTAAATTGCAAGGGTGAACACCCAGCATTTTCTCGCCTCTGCCCGAAATGGAAATCTGAAAAAGAAGTGCAGACTACAAAAGTTACAAGGAACATCTCATATGCTGAAGCCAGAAGGTTAGTCCAAAGCACACAGGTTCGACCAAATACATCTTACGCCAGTGCTCTTAAATCATCTCGTACAGTTGCCACCCAAACTTCAGTTGGTATACAGACTCAACCAAATAAAACCCAACCGATTATTAGCAGCAAGAAAAAAGAAAACCCAACACATATAGTGCAAAGAAAAGAAACAGTAATTGAAAGGAAACCCAAAAATCTCACTCAGAAAACAGTCAATAAAAATAGAAGCCCCAGCAACAGCTCTTTTGATGGGATGATTTCTGAATCTGTGGATTCAGACAGTATGGAAATAGAAGAGGGTCTAGAAGTTCCCAGGCATCTTCTCCCACGAAAAACTAAAAAGCAGCACAGAAAGAACAAAGAGAAATCATAATGGCCACCCTCGTCTCATGGAACTGTCGCGGTTTCCACCGAAATTTGCTAGACATCAAAGCAATAATCAATACCCATGATCCTGTGTGCTTAGCAATACAAGAAACTAATCTAAAACCAGAACAGCAAGCAAAACTTCGGAGGTTCTCATTGCTTAGGAAAGAAAATCTTGCAGGTGAACGTGCCAGTGGGGGTGTAGGCCTCCTCACCTCACTGGACTATCCATCAAATGCACTTCCATTGACGATATCCCTCCAAGTTGTCGCTACCCAAATAAATTTGAACATTGTTGTTTCAGTTGTTTCCCTGTATTTGCCTCCAAATGAGCACATTGATCAGCAGGATTTAAATAATCTTATAGAGCAGCTGCCTGCGCCATTTATCATAATAGGAGATTTTAATGGCCATAGTCCGCTCTGGGGAAGTAAAGACACAAATTCCCGAGGAAGACAAATTGAGCAGATGATCGAAGATCATAGCCTTTGTCTCCTGAATAATGGGCAGAGTACGTACTTCCATGAGCCTTCAAGGACATTCCACGCTCTCGACCTTGCCATCTGTTCACCATCTCTGTTGCCATTTTGCACTTTTAGTGTGGGAAATGATCTTTACAACAGCGATCATTACCCCATTTTTGTATCTCTTGCACGAAGAGGAGCAAACCCCATGTCCAGAAGCCCACGGTTCATACTTGATAGGGCAGACTGGGAACTCTTCTCTTCCATTGCAGAGCTGACGGGGAACATGGTAGAAGATGTGCATGTCGATGACGCAGTTGAAGCAATTACTAATACTGTTATACAGGCAGCTATGCTCTCCATTCCTAGAACATCAGGAAAAATGCTGAAATATTCAAAACCATGGTGGAATCGTGACTGTCATGAAGCGCTTAAAAAACAGAGAAAAGCATGGGGAATTTTTCGTAGGTATCCTACTTTGCAAAACCTTATAGCGTTTAAAAGAGCCAAAGCAAATGCACGAAAAGTAAGAAGGCAGAGCCAGAGGGATTCCTGGATTTCATATGTGTCTTCAATAACATCGTCTACGCCTAGTAAGCGAGTTTGGGAAAGAGTTAAAAAAGCATGCGGAATTTATAAAGACCACTCACTTTCCTTTTTGGAAAAAGATGGCCGAGTGATTAGCTCCATAGAAGAAATTGCAAATGCTATTGGTGAGACGTTTTCTGCCGTATCTTCCAGCAGAAATTACTCTCCCGCATTTCTCTCTATTAAGCAGCGCTCCGAAAAAAATCCCATTGCTTTCAATTCCCCCAACTCCGAGCCCTACAATAGGGATTTTACTATGATTGAGTTAAAGAGAGCTTTGTTCCAGACACACAAATCTTGTCCGGGTCTTGACGGCGTGAGCTACGATATGCTGAAGCATCTATCCTGTAAGTCACTGAATGCCCTTCTAACTCTTTACAATAGGGTGTGGAAGGAGCATACTTTCCCCAGTGCATGGAGGAGAGCTGTTGTCATTCCTATCGCTAAGCCAGGAAAAGACCCGCGGAATCCCTCGAATTATCGGCCAATAGCCCTTACTAGCTGCATATGCAAACTGTTTGAAAAGATGGTAAACAGCCGCCTAGTGTATTTCTTAGAAAAGAATAATATATTGTCACCTTATCAAAGCGGTTTCCGAAAGGGAAGGACCACTCTAGATAATATGCTCCTTTTGGAAACATCTATTCGTAAAGCTTTCCTTAGAAGAAACCATCTTGTGTCTATTTTTTTTGACATTGAAAAAGCTTATGATAAGGCATGGAGGTATGGGATCCTTCGTGATCTCCATGATAGTGGCTTGCGTGGCAACCTACCACTTTTCATTCAGAATTTTTTAAGTTCTAGGACCTTCCAAGTTAAGATTGGCTCTGTTTTGTCAGAAATCTTTGAACAAGAAGAGGGTGTGCCTCAAGGCTCTGTTCTTAGTGTCACTTTATTTAGTCTGAAAATTAACTCTGTATTGAAAGAACTTCCACCAACTGTTTTAGGATCTTTATATGTTGACGACCTCCAGATTAGTTGTCGAGGGGCAGATATGAGACATATAGAGAGGCAGCTGCAGATCACACTGAATAAGATCCACGAATGGTCAGTCAACCAAGGATTTACGTTTTCTGAACAGAAGACCGTCTGCGTGCATTTTTGTAGAAAGAGAGGTCTCCATCCTGAGCCTGAATTACACCTTAATGATTCTGTCATTCCAGTCGCACCTGAAGCAAAATTTTTAGGAGTGATATTCGATCAGAAACTGACTTTCCTTTCTCATGTTTCACAGCTGAGAAAGAAGTGTATAAAAGTACTTAATATACTAAAAGTCCTGTCGAATACCTCCTGGGGTGCTGATCGATGCTCCATGCTTCGCATCTATAGAGCGCTTGTCCGCTCTAGACTGGACTACGGCTCAGTTATCTACGGATCAGCTCGGTCTTCTGTGTTGCTAAAACTAGATCCTGTGCATCATCAAGCTCTGAGGATTTGTTCTGGAGCTTTCAGGACATCTCCTGTTCAGAGTCTTTACGTTGATTGCCATGAACCATCACTTCGTTTTAGGCGTGAGCAGTTGTCTCTCTTGCATTATTTTAGCATTTTATCACAACCTGACAATCCTAATAGGCTAGCTTTGACTGATAACAGCTGTGACACTTTATTTGATGCACGGCCATCCTGTGTGCCTCCGTTTTCTTTGAGAGTTCGCCCTCTGATCGAGGAACTCTCCCTGTCTGATATATCCCCCCAAGCCATGCAATACTTTGAAATTCCTCCTTGGGAACAGGCAGGAATCCAGATTCTTGAAATTTTTTCCCATCAGATGAAAAAAAACACTAACAATGTCATCTATGTCCAACTTTTTGCTGATCACAGATATAAATATCAAGAATATGTTCCAATATACACAGATGGTTCAAAGTCAACTTGTCATGTCGGGACGGCATTTGTAATTGGTGACCATTCAGAAGGCAGAAGCTTGCACCACGCTTCCTCAGTCTTAACAGCTGAACTTACTGCAATATATCATTCACTTTTGTACATATCAAAGCGACGGCAGAAAAAGTTTATAATATATTCCGATTCCTACAGCGCGCTAAAAGTTTTAGAAGCTTTTTCGAATACCCATAATCCGGTAATCTTTGATATCCTGAAGCTGAACTTGAAATTAAAAAGGCTCGGATTTAAAATTCTCTATTGCTGGGTTCCCGGGCATACCGGTATAGAAGGTAATGAGCGGGCAGACGTCGTCGCAAAATCAGCTGTTGAAATATCCAGTCGCCTCATCCCTATCACAGACATTAGTAGTTTTATCCAGCAAAAGATATTAGAAAAATGGCAGCAGTTTTGGGATGTTCAGTCTTTTAATAAATTAAAGAGCGTGAAACCTAGAATCGAACTTTGGCATTTTACTGGAAGACGTAAGGAGGAAGTTCTTTTGACTAGACTTAGAATCGGTCACACCAGAATGACACATAAGTATCTTTTAAGTGCTGATAATGAGCCTCTGTGCTCAAAATGTGGTGTAGTTTTAACAGTCCGTCACTTTTTAATTGAATGTCCATCTTTTAATAGTATTCGCCAGAAATACTTTAACAGCTGTGACTTACCTCTCGACCATTTAATTGGAAGAGAGGTCAATCGTAATATATTTTACTATTTAAAGGATATTGGTATTTATCATCTCATCTGAAATGATTTTAATTTTGTACATTAATTTCAAGACTTGTGATTTTAACTGATTTTATATGACCTCATCCACTGGATTTTGTACATTCTTTTATCTACTTGCTTAATTCATACCTATTTTAATTCCATTATCTATATCACTTTTTATCTCATCACCTTGTGTTTGGCGCAGTATAACCATTTCTGGTTTTGCGCCAAAAATCTCACCCACCACCACCACCACCACCATATTGGGAGACGGATTTACAATAAATTACAGCTCCATGAGCTAACTCGGAGGCCTCACAAAATCCGTGTAACTCAATAACAATTGCTTCTGCGACAAGAATGCATCTGTTAATTTCTAATTTACATGTATGTGGCAGTCCAGAGAAAAACCTTTGCCATTCTTTGGCTTCTTTTCCAGGTAGATCATCTGAGTTGAGCTTCAAAACCTGAACCTAGTTCTTCTCTGAAGAAATATTTTAGCTTTAGCTATCACGGGACCCAATAAACCAAGTGGGTCAAAGATTCTCGCTGTTGTTGATAAAACTTACTGCCTTTTATTAATTTCACGCTCATTTTCTAGTTTCACTTTAAAGTTAAAACAATCTTTATCTGCTTTCCAGGAAACACCAAGGGCTGACACTTTATTCGCGCACTGAAATGTGTATTCATCGTTAACGTTAACTGCAAGCTTCGGATTGTTGCTACATCATTTGTGCAGTGTCATAGTTGCACTTTTTAAAATCTCAATTAATTCATGCTGTAGCTCTTTTGCTGAACTCAATGAAATGGACCCTGTTAGCACATCATCCATGTAAAAATCACTCTGTAGAACTGCCGCTGCTAATGGAAAATTTGGGAACTCATCTATAGCAAGCTGACGTAATGTCCTCATGGCTAAAAAAGGTGCACTTACTGCGCCATAGGTGACCGTGTTCAACTCAAAAGTTTTAACTGCACCATTAATTGACTCTTTCCACAAAATTCTCTGTAGCTGCCGTTGAGTAGGATGAATCGATATCATTCGCTACATCCTTGTGACATCCGCTGTAAAAGCATAAATATGCTTTCGGTATAAATATGCTTTACCATAATTGAAAACAAGTCCTCTTGAATTACTCCACCATTATACTGAATTGAATTCAGCAAATTGCCTTTGGACGTTGCAGTCGAAGCATTGAACACTTCTCTCAGGGCGATAGATACCAAGGTGTGGAATATAATAGTTCCCCTTTTTCTCACTTCAGTCATGTGAGGTTAATTATATTCATGTAGGAAATCAGAGTACAATAATAAGTAATTTTCATTCTCACTTAAACGAGTCCACAACGAGTTCAACCTCTTAAGGGCGATTTGTTTCGAATTCCCTAAACACATTGGATGTTCCTTAAATGGTATCTTGACTACATATTTTCCAGTTTCAGTCCTAGAATAGTTTTTGAGAAAATGCTGCTAAAAAATTTCTCATTTGCCCATGGTAATCCCCGCTTTGAGCTGATGCTTTATATACAAGTTGGGCACCTGGAATAAATCCTGCGGAAGAGCTAGCATGGACAACAATCAGTTAATTTTTTGAACTGACATTTATCTGTGCGCCCATAACGGTATCATGCTGCCAACATTTCTTAAAAGTTAAATTGCTGTCAATCCATGTTTCATCGATGTAAACGTTGTGGCATCCACTTGCTCTGAGTTTCCTCATTTCGCGTAAATAATTGTTCCTCCAAAATACAATGTGAGG
>KK122462.1:0-20750 GCA_000611955.2 Stegodyphus mimosarum | reverse complement strand
TATACGGATCTACTCACATAAAAATACATAATAGTAAAAAATGGCTGTTAATATCTCATAAATAACTAATAAAATTATGAAAATCTAAGTTTTTAATTGCCAGTAATGAACTTTCTCACGAATTTATTACCAGTGCCAAGCGAATCTTCTGAAGAAATTTTTAAATTTCATGAAATCTTCAAAACATCTCTGCATCGCCGAATATTGTAGATTTATATATTTTAAATTTCCTATTCATATTGATTAAGAAAATATGTTTTATAACATTTAGTACGTCTAAATAAGGCAGGAGTATTATAAGTTTCTTTTGTATTGCAGTTTTCCAATAATTTCGATTATTTACTTTAACCGCTTAATCAGGTTTCCAATAAAACTGGAAGCAGCGCTTACTTGAACTCAGACTAGAATTGGGAAAAAATATAGTTTGTTCTGTATCTTAAAGGCTATTTTTTTTCCAATGGCGGGCCTAAACCGTCCACAGTTTTTTGTCACAGCTAAGGGCAGAAGCGATGGTTACTTTATTATTGGAGCCACCTAAATAGATGGACCACCTTTGCCTCCTATGAGAGGACGGCCTTATTCAGAATTCGAACCTGAAACCTTTGGTATTGCAGTTGGCTTTCCTAATCATTATAGCGTCTAGGAGGCTTTTAATGGCTATAAAATTAACTGCTAAATTGCTATAGATGTCACAAAAATATAAAAGAATACTCACTGAAAGTAAACTTCCTCTCAAGATTTACTGCTAAAAATCTGAAAGTAAAAAATATGTTTTTAATATTTTTCAAAGGATTTTTTCCCTTGTGTATAAAAGTACCCTTTGAGACATTTCAAACATAAATTATAGGAATAATTTCACTACTGATACGTATTAATTCGGTATTTTGTTCATTTAATCCGAAAGATTCATTGCTTCTATTCATTAAAAAATTTTGCTTGCTTTAGTTTTATGGTTGTTTTTTATTTTGTTGAATTTTATATTTAATTTTGGTAAAAAATACATTGTGTTAGAAATAAAAGTTTATTTTGAATGTATAAAATGTACGCTTACACGTTATTTCTATTTCAATAAATAAATAACATACAAATCTTGTAGAGACATTTCGTCCGAAATCTAACTTTCGTATTGAGTTCGACAGAAAAGTTTTTCCGTAACTTATTAGGCCAAGAGAATACTCGCAAAACGTTCCCCTTGCAGGACAAAGCAGTTTGTTCTTTGGAAGTAATTATAATGAAATTCTTTATATTTTATTTATGTTGTTTTATGTATATTCATTTAAACTCCAATTACTGCTTTTTTAACCGCGTGTATTCTGTTGTTGTTGCTACTTGTACTCCCCAAGCTCACGAAATTCCTCGTGGCAAGAAGCGCTACATTACGTCTGTCGTTGGCAACAGCCTTGAGCACCTAACAGGAGACAGTGGAGTTTGGCTCAGTTCCGCCCCCAATTTTGATGGAGAGCGCGCCGGGGGGAGCCGGGTCTGAGGGTCTCCCCTTCCACCAAACCACACGAGAGGACTTTCGGCTTGCCGCATACTTAAAGTGCCGCCATGCCGCACCAACCCTATACAAACATCTATGCCTTCTCTGGGATTCGAGACCAGTCCCTTCGGCACGGCAGTCAGCGACGTTAACAACTATACTGACTGGACGGCCACGTATATGTTCTTATATTTGCAAGCTGCAAATTACTTAATTTTAAACTTGCACTCAAGTTGATTGACAAGATCTAACAGTAAGGAAAAATTAGTACAGAATTTTAAAGTCTTTATTTAATGGTATAAGTACATGCAGTGTGGTGTGGATATTGTTTTAAAGTTGACATTTGCCCAAGACTGAAACTGAAAAAATCTCATTTCTGAAATCAAAATAAATCAGATGACATATATGAGAGCGAATTAATAGTTGTTTAATCAACTAATGAACTTGGGGGGGGGGAATAAAAGTAATTTCAAAGCCTTAATTACGTATCAAATGGGTTTTTAAAGGGAAGAAAAGGCTAAAATATCTCCGTAATATAAGAAACGATTAAAAAAAATTGAAGAATCACTTGCAATGGGTTCAAAAGAAAACTAAGTGTTTGAAAAAATTATGGCCTTGTTTATTTTAAAAGGACGGAAGAGCTCTGTAGGGGAAATGGCTTGTATGCACCTTAGCCGTAGGTGAAAATGCAAAGACTTTTAAACAGCCGCTCATTTCACCGAATAGTTAAAAACCACTGAAAACTGGTAGTTCGACCTGGTTTGGGATACAAGCGT
Source organism: Stegodyphus mimosarum (assembly GCA_000611955.2). Classification (NCBI taxonomy): domain Eukaryota; kingdom Metazoa; phylum Arthropoda; class Arachnida; order Araneae; family Eresidae; genus Stegodyphus; species Stegodyphus mimosarum. The sequence continues at coordinate 18,491 of KK122462.1, read as the reverse complement.
CTAAACCCCAAACCTCACTTTTGCTCATCGCCCGTGTTTCGGAATAACAGAGGGAAAAAGGGAATTTCGTCCAAGAGCTCACAAATGCTCATGTTGGATTTCATCCAAGCGCTCACAGTTGCTCGTTCGAAGACCGCGTGCTTATGTTGCTATCGCTTTAAATGCTAACGAATATGTGTTAGTGGTGCTATATTTACTTAGCTTAGTTTTCTTAAAAATAAACTGGCTGATTTTATTCTGTATATTGTATAAGATTAAATGGGTATAAAATTTCCATTTGTAAATTGTGCAAAAGTTTGTCTGTCAAAAAAATATTTCGCATATTTATATTATCCAATATGAGCAGGCGATCCCATGCCAGCAGGCTAATTAATTTTGGCTAATTAACTGTTAATTACATTGATTTAAATCTCATCTCTATAATGGGTAAACAAGGGCATTGTCGGACTTTTGTATGAGGTAAATGAAGCGTTTTACTTTTCATTAGCAGCTTTGATTTATGAATGTAAAAACCCTTCTTTGTATGAGATTGAAACTTTTTCAAAGCTATACAAGCACTTATTTTATTTAATATTTTTCTTAGCTTACGCTTATTATCTTCTAATTCATTCAACTAATTGACAATTTTGTAAATTGGTAAAAATGGCTCATAGGTAATGTTCTGTTCTTCAATAAACAGGAAATTGAATGTGAAAAAAGAATACCCTTTATGGCTGTTATTTACATTTTAAGAGCAGGTAGGTACTGTTCTGTGAAATGACAATTAAATAAACCATGCACCATTAGATTATTTCAGAAGACATGCTAGTACTTTCTGAAGACATATTCACATTAATTTCAAACACACACGATACGCTATAGACTAAAATTCCCTATACTCAAAATCCCTTTTCCCTTCTTCATTTCCCAGAGAAGGGATAAACCGGTTATGAGCAAAAGTGAGGTTTTGGGTCTAGATACTTGTGTTTGGGATCAATTCAGTGTGAATGGGTTGGTTTGCCTGGTTTTCTTCATATGTAACATTAATGTGAACCAATTTCCCTCAGACATTCATCCATGGAGGCATCATTTCTTTTACTCAGATAGCCATCGTGACTTCGCCTCATTCAGATAACCTAACCTAACCTAACCTAACCCATCATCAGGATTCAAAGGATGTTCGAACAATTGTACTCAATGGTTTTACTGCTCAGCCCCCAATGGCTTTGCAGTCTTGAAACTTTGTAATTCGATTCTGTTCGGTAATTGCAATTGCTATTACTATGTTCATCGTTTCCTTGTTTCATTTCCTTTTGCTATATATTAAATTCATAATCAGCGTATTTATTACTTAAAGCAGTAGTGTTTGTATCAAGCTAATATGACTAAAGTATGTGGCAAGTTTCCAAATTAAAAGGATTTATAGAATTTTTGTACTTTGATTTAATTTTCCAAGAATTAAATTTCTATTAGTTTTGAAATCTGTAAAGTTTATGTTGAAAGCCAAAATATATTTGTTTTCGATTTTTATCTCATCATTCATTATTTTCTATTTTCGGTACGTGATTCTATCAGCTTGGCGGTATTAGAAGATTTCAAAGCTACATTTTCAAAATTCGGAAAGTCCGGCGAAATTTCCCTATTTTTTATTTGCTGATAGACACAGTATTAGCTATTATTTTTTATGTTTAAGTATTTCTGAATGAGTTGATAAATAAATATATATATACACTCACGTTTGTGAAAATTGCAACAGCATGAAGGACTTACGCGAGTGAGCTGAAATTTTCAGGAAATGCAAAGTAGCGCATGATATGCAAATGATTAGAATTGCAAATCCGTAGCGCATGCGTATGCTGAGCAGCGCCCTCTGAACGGCTGATGGATCCGAATAAATAGACGGCTGTAGCGAGGCGTGTATGGTTATCGGTGGTTATCTGCTAGTGGTAAACGTTAACTCAATCTGTACTTATGCCTCGTCGACGAAAGAGAGCGAGATTTGAACAACTTACAGAGTTTGAACGAGGGAGAATCATCGGCCTTCGTGAAGCTGGATTGTCGTATCGTGCAGTAGCCTCTCGTGTGCAGCGTAACAGCAGCACAGTGATGCGCGTTTGGAAGCAGTGGACGGACGAGTGTCGGACAACTCGGAAATCCGGGAGTGGACCCCGAAATGTGACGTCAGCTCGCGATGATAGACACCTGGTCCGCATGGCGCGGACGGACCGTACAGCTTCCTCTAGACAATTGGCAGCACTGTGGTCAATAGCTACAGGTGTTTCATTGTGTGCTTCATCAATTCGTAGACGTCTGCTGCAGTGTGGACTGCGCGCACGGACTCCTTTATACAGGATCCCCCTAACGCACGACCATCGCCGCCTGCGGCTACAATGGGCCAATCAGCATAGAGACTGGCGTGCTGATTGGCAGCATGTCGTGTTTTCTGACGAATCCCGCTTTAATTTGTGGTACCATGATGGCCGCATTCGTGTCAGACGCTATGCCGGTGAACGCCACCTTCCGGAGTGCATTATCGAACGCCACAGTGGACGAACACCCGGAGTTATGGTCTGGGGCGCCATAGCATATCATAGACGATCTCAATTGCTACGAATTGTGGGCAATCTGAACAGCAACCGGTATATCCGTGAAGTTCTACAGCCCGAAGCTGTTCCCTTCCTTCAAAGCTTGCCAGGCGCTGTATTTCAACAGGACAATGCCCGCCCTCATACTGCTCGGATTGTTAAATCCTTCTTTGCAGCGCAGCAGGTACAGCTTCTTCCTTGGCCTGCGTGTTCCCCGGATATGTCGCCAATTGAACATGTGTGGGATGTCATTGGTCGGCGTCTTCCTCGTGATCCTCGTCCTGTTGCGTCTGCAGACGAACTTTGGGTACGCGTACAAACGATATGGAATGCTCTTCCTCAGTCAGACATTCAAACTTTGTTTGACTCCATGCCACGTCGTGTAGCAGCACTTATTGCTGCGCGTGGTGGCCACACAAAATACTGATTCTGATCTCTTGTTCTTGTTTGTTTGCTTCGAACATTTAATCATTTATTTGTACCACTACCACTCAACTGTGTATTAAATTGCATTCAATTATGACGATTCCTTCTTGGTGTTGCAATTTTCACAAACGTGAGTGTATATACCAAGAAAAATTCATAGTTCAAGGTTAGAAGACCTTCCTCGCTAAAAAACTTTGATTACAAGAAATTAGACGAATTTTACGAATTAATGATAGTTAAAAACTTTGTTAGGCTAAGTGTTTCATATTCAAGCTTCTTACGATGATAAGATTTTTACAGTAATTGCAAATATTTGAAACAATTTTGTTGCTGCGAATTTTTATGTAAAAGTGTAGAATTTGTCGTAGACGATGTGAAATGCGAAGTAAAGTATGCATGTTAGCTAACCTACAAACATACTTCTTGGGTATTCGAAATGTAATTAGGAACAAGGAATAGCAAATGAATTATTTATCCATATAGGAAAGATATTTGCATAGACACATTTTACATTTTGTTCTAATTAAAAATATGGTATCAATAATTTGTCACTCAATTTCCCTAAAAATGCTCTTTAAAAGTAAAAATAACATTACTTAGATTAAAAAATGATTTTATATAGTAAATGATACTTTCTGTTATGACTCCTGCGGTGCGAAAAACATTAGTAGAAATGCTTTGCTATTAGTTGAATTAATCTTCATATCAAATGATGTCTGAAACTGTAAACAAATTGCTTTTAAACATTTTGCATCTAATATCTTTGAATTAATGTATTTAAAGGAATTAGCTTTATTCTAATAAATAAAAACGTTCGATGGTATCATTCATCATTTGCATAATGCATAAATAATATTACACGTGCTATAAATATCACATATATATATATATATATTTCCACATAAGTGGAAGCAAAATAACTGAGAAATTTAAAAGCAGAAATAATCTTTCAAGAACAATGATTTCCAATTGGTCAATGCCAATTTCTATTTAAAGCATACTTCATCTTTTATAGCAACGGTCTCAAACTCAAATTGCATGCACACCGAATGCGTGATCTGAAAGAAAACTAGGGGTCAAATTTTTTTAACAGAATAATTGTGAACAAATGCATAGAAACATATAGATGTATACATACATACATTCATTTATATTGCCTCATACAAGCAGCACTCAAGTAATACTCCAAAGTTACGTACAATTCTAAAAGACAAATATTGATATAATGTATATCTAATAACAAACACAAGTAAACATGTTTTATAAGTCTTACGTTAATTTATCTATATTGCATTATGTTAGTAGTAATAGTTTATTTGTATAGCAATATCAACTTCACATCCGGGATCCAGCTAAGCAGCTAGTGGCTGACTAAAGAAAAGCATATCCAAACTGCTAAGTGAATAGAAAAAACGGAAAACACGATAATATTAGAAAGCCTTTCATTGTCGGGTGGTGAACTAGATTTATTGCTTAGCTCCGCCAAGTTCCTGAAATCTTTGTTTCGATGAATCTTGCCACTGTAATCTGCAATGTTTTTATATTTTTATTAATATATTATTTGTAGAATATATTATTATTATATAAAATTTTATTTTTATATCCTATGTTTCTTTGTTGTGTCACTGTCTGATGTTATTAAAACCTCCTAGCTGCAAATGCTGCCAAAGACTACAAAAATGAGACGATTAGTTGCGCGTTTGGAAACTATTTCATATGCTACTCACAAATAGCATCACTTGGAGCTAATTTTACGGTAAAATATGCGGAATCATTGAAGGATGTGACAGAAGTATGCAAGTAAGTTGTTTTGCTGTGAATTGGGTTATTGCTTATCTTTATTCTTACTACTGTAACGGTTTTAAATATTTTTGTTAATCTTTTGCACAATTTAAATAGACGAACATTAATATGCATCTTAATGGCAACGTTTTAAACGCAGGGTTGAAAGCCGCGTGCGGCTTTCGCACGAAGAATGTAATTATTTTTATTTTGAAATAAGTTAGACTACGTTTTCTGTTCTTGTTTGTATTTCGCCATTTTAAATGCTAAATAAAGTTTTTGCTCTGTTCCATCAATGGAGTTTGCTTCAATTGCGAAAGAAGTATCATAGCTTTAATTATTTTTTGGAGGCATCGACCGACATCGAACAATCTTGTGTTTTTTTTATTTTATTAGTTCATCACTGAACGCAATATTACTGGTACAGATTATTACTTCTCGTTAATATTGAACTGCTTTATATTATCAGTTTATCACTGAAAGTAATATTAGTAATACCACATTATTATTTCCTATTAATAGTGAATTACTTTATTTTATTAGTTCATCATTGAACGTAAAATTATTTATAAGAGGTTATTACTTCCTGTTAATATTGAATTACCTTATTTTACTACCCGTATTGGATATTATACTTAATATTCATTTTAGTTGTTCAACAGTAGACATATATAGCGTATCTATTGCTCTACGTTGTTATTTTTATTTTGGTCGGAATTAATGCGGCAGAGAGTATGAATTTCATATAATTTAAGCATCTCATTTTTGAGGTTTGTATATTTAAGAGAGTGCATTTAATTCCGTAGTTCCTGAGAGCATTAATCAGTTACAGTAATTAACTTGAGCTACTCTGAGGAAGCATAAAGTATAGAGTATTCATAATTTTAAAAACAGAAATAATGTCCTATTTAGGAAGAGCTCGTAAGGAAGATTTGCAAAATCTCGCGGCTGAAATGGGAGTTCATGTAACTGCAGATTTGAAAATAGGCGATTTAAAATAGAAAATTGTTGAAGGCAGAGATTATGATGAAGTATTCGTCGAATGAGTCTTAGACACAATAATAGAAGAACGGAAAGAGCGGGAGGAAAAGGAAAAAGAAGAACGAAGCAGAGGGAGGAAAGAGAAAAATGGACCGAGAGGGAGTTAAAAGGAAAGAGAAGAACGTCGGAGGCAGGAAGAAGCAGAAGGAAAGAACAGTACGAATTAGGGAGATTAAGACTTGAAGCAAAGACAAGGTCTCAAACTAACGGACAGGTCCGGCCGAAAACGAAGCTGCGTCACCTTATGCAAAAATTTGATGACAAGAAAGGAGATATCAGTCTATATTTGCTACTGTTTGAAAGGCAATCAGAATGGGCTCAAATTGATAAAGAAGAATTTGTATTTCATTTACTAAGACTGCTTCCTTACGAAAAACACAGTTAATATTTAGAGAACTCTCCGATAAAGCTAAAGACTAATGAATACGTGAAGAATTTATTTTTAAGACAGTTTAAGCTAAGTCCGGAAAGTTTAAGCAGAAATTCACGAAACATCAAAAGAGTACAGAATCCACATGGATGGATTTCGACCACGAAATAGAAAATTATTGCAAAGAATGGATGACTGGTTTACTAGTTGAGACTTTTGATCAGTTTCTAGCCTGAAATTCGAGATCATTTCCTTGACGAGTGGGTAGAGATGATTTTATCCAAGAAATTAGTTGAAAAACTTGATGCTTATGAAAACGTCCGCGGAAACTTTAAAAAAGGCCCGTAGTAGAACGGCAGAAAGAAAGATATAATGCACAAACTCAAAGTAAAGTGAGTTCAGATAATAAAAATAAAACTGAAAATAAATGGTCATCAGGATTTAATTCGCAACCTGGTTCCACCGACCTAGGAGTCCTCGTCTGGATGATAAATATGAAAAACGAAAGACTCCACAATGTTATGAGTGTGGATCCTATCAACATGTAAGACCTCAATGTCCAAAACTTAAGAATGGTACTGAATCTCCTGCTAATCTTAACAGAATTAGTGCAAAACCAGAGGAAAAATTTATATTACCTTATACTAGTATTGGTTATGCAAATGGTTATGAAATTTCTATATTAAGGGATTCAGGTGCTAGTATTGATATAGTTTGTCACAAATACATCACGTCGGAAATGCTGACAGGTGAAAATGTGTGGGTGCAACAGCCATTAGACTTGAATTCAACCTATTCAGGGACCTAACATTGGTTGAGGTCAAACTAAATTGCGATCTCGGGCGAGTAATAACCAAGGCTGCCATTATTAGAAATGAACTCGACAAAGGAAGCTATTTATTAGGCAATCGAATTTTTGCTCTGTTAAATGAACAAAGAAACGAGCCTGATAGTCAACCTCACCAGGTTAATGTGGTCTCTACTAAAGCTCAAACGAAAAGAGAAATAGCTGAACGCGATGAAGAGATCGTGGACCGATGAAGGACGAAAATGAAGCATCCAGAGATGTCCTTGAAGAAGTTAAATTACCGGAATTAAATATGGACGATGAAGTTCTCATGAAATTAGTAAACATTGCCTCAAAAGGAGTTGTACGACTTCAGCATATTGATAAGGAACTATCTAAAATCATTAAAGAAGTTGAAGAATGGACATGCAAAAATGAGAACCATAGTCTGACAGGAGAAAGACTTTTAGTTAAAAAAAGGACAGATAAAATGGGCTTTGAAATACAGCTTGTAGTTATACCTGAAAAACTCAAGCCGTCAATTATAAATATGTGCCACGAAGGAACTTCCTGTCATTTGGTGTCCAAAAGAGCAAAGACAGGCTGGCTAAACATTTTTATTGAACAAGGTGTTACAAAGAAACCGAACATTTTGTAAAACCCTGTGATGCTTGTCAGCGCGCTGGGAAGGGAAACAACAAAGCGAAGGCCCCAATGACGTTAGTACCAGTCATTTCCGAAATATTCACTAAAATAAATGTTGATACTGTTTATCCGCTACCTATTTCAAAGACTGGGGAAAATATGCAATTACAGCTCTGTGTATGTCGTCCGAATATCCAGATGCTGTTGCGGTGACAGACATTTTTTCACCATCTGTGACTGATGCTTTCTTACAGATTTTCAGTCGTATGGGTTTCCCCAAAGTGATCCAAACAGATCAGGAGACGTCTTTTGTCAATGCTTTGACAGTGGAATTTTTGGAGCGTTTCGGCATGAAACATGCAAGAAGCTCTGCGTATCATCCGCAGAGTAATCCCGTTGAACGATTCCACAGAACGCTGAAAAGGCTATTAAGAGTCGTATGTATAGGAGCGACTTCTGATTGGAAGAACTATCTACCATCAGTTCTTTGAACAGTCACACCTTAAAGCACTGACTTAACACCAGCAGAACTAGTTCATGAGAAAAATCTACGAATGCCAGTCACTTTACTTCATGAACAGTGGCTAGAACCGACTGAAGAAAGAAATAATGTTGTTAGTTACGTTTGCGAACTTATTAATCGAATGAAGAAATGGCAAGACCTTGTCGTGGAAAACATGAAATAAGCTCAATAAAGGAGGAAAACATGGTACGACCGGAATGCAGTGAAAAGAGAATTTGCTAGCGATTTAGTTCTAGTTTTAACTACAAATCGTCAAAATAAACTAGAGGTACAATGGAAAAGACCTAGGAAAATAGAGCAGAAAATATCAGAAACCAATTATGCTGTAAGTTTCGAGGAACAAAATGAGTCAAATCAAGTATATCACATTAACATGCTTAAACGATCTTACAAAAGACCAAAAATGATTAATATGATAACTGAAGTGGAAGGAGACTTAGAAATGGACATACCTCATTTACCTTTCAATCCAAGTATATTAAATTTCTGGGACATCATAGAGGAGAATGAGTTCGAGAAAAGGTTGAAACCCGAGAAAATAAAAGATTTATGAAAGGTTTTGTGGAAATATTGTTTGGTTGGTTTTCAAATAATCCTGGACCTAAAAACTTAGCGTGTCATGATATTGAGCTATTAAATAACGAACCAATACAAATATAGCCATACAGACTGTCACCCCGACAGACTGAAATTCTCAAAAAGGAAATTCAGAAAATGCTCGACCTCAAAATTATAGAGTCGGGAGAATTGAACTATACATCTCCCATGATTTTGATAGAATCTTCATCAAAGGATCCTCGGCCTTGTATTGATTATCGTAAACTCAATGATGTTACTAAAACTGAAGACTATCCTTTACCTAATATTGGAGAACGTACCGAAACTGTGGCAAAAGCAAAATGTATTACCCTATGAGATTTATCTGGAGGCTACTGGCGAATTCCATTAACAGAAAGAGCATAGAGGTATGCAAAATTTGTAACTAGTTTTGGAAGCTTCAGACCTCTACGTTTGCCATTCATATTGAAAAATGCCCCATACCTTTTTAGCAAAGTTATGACTAAAGTCCTAACTGGATGCCAAGGATTCGCTGTACCATACCTGGATGGCATTGCCACTTACTCAGAAAACTGGGAAGAGCCCTTTAAAAACTTAACTTTTGTTCTAGACAGAATACAGAAAGCAAACTTAGGACTAAAACAATCAAAACGTAAGTTTGCACAAGATCAACTGCGATACCTAGGTCATGTTGTGGGACAAGGACAACGAACTGCAGATGAAGTAAAGATCCTGGCTGTAAAGCAGTTTCCTGCACCTAAGACCAAAACAGAAGTACGTACTTTTTTAGGACTTGTAGGGTATTATTGCCAGTACATACCGAGATTTTCGGAAATTGCTTCACCCCTCACTAACACTTTGAAGGGGGTAACTAAAAAAGGAAATATATGTACAATGGTATGAAAAATGTGACCAAGCTTTTAAACACTTAAAAGAGTTGCTATGCAAGAAACCCATTCACTGTGCTCCCGACTTTGATAAAAAATTTATAATACGAACCGATGCCTCTGACTACGGCATGGGTATAGTACTATCCCAATTGGATGATGAACAACATGAGCATCCTATCTTGTATATAAGTAAAAAAAAATTTAATTTGAAAAGAACTATTGTACTACTGAAAAGGAGTGCGCAGCCATCATCTATGCTATCAAAAAGCTGCATTTTTATCTTGATGGTCAGCACGAACTCTTGATTCAAACTGATCATAACCCTTTGGTCTGGTTACAATCCAACTATAAGTGTAACTCTAAATTGATGGGCTGGGCACTCTCATTACAATCCTATAATTTTAAGGTCATTCATCTCAAGGGATCTTTGCAGAAAAACGCAGATGTTATGAGTAGAATCAAGTAATACAATGTCTTTTAGTGTGTGTAACGAAAGTTTATTTTATTTCATTTTATTTAATGTATGAATTTTACAGAACTTCTCCCTTCAGAAAAGTCTCTTCGTTGGGGAAGAGGCTGTAACAGTTTTAAATATTGTTGCTAATCTTTTGCACAATTTAAATAGACGAACATTAATATGTATCTTAATGGCAACGTTTTAAACGCAGGCTCAAAAGCCGCGTGTGGCTCTCGCACGAAGAATGTAATTATTTTTATTTTAAAATACACTGGTGTGCAAAAATTAAGGACGAAGACGAAAAATTTCATATCAGCTGAACGAAGAGGCAGAGCGGACAGAAAGGACATTAAGTAAGGTGATGTACGGTAGCACATGCGCAGATATGCAAGTAGATGTAATGGGGGAGTGTCTGAGTAGTATAAAGCATGTTGTCGGTGTAAGATCAGCATTTTTGGCAAAGAGATTGCACGCCGTATAGCAGTTAAAATCACACCCAGTTGCTGCCTCAGCGAGAAATGGCGAATAATCAATCTGTTAGACGACATCTGGATGCTTTTACCCGAGGTCGAATCATTGGGAAGTTGGAGGAAGGCCGCAGTGTGACAAGTGTGGCTGCAGAGTTCGGAATTGCTCACAGCATCGTTTCACGACTTTGGAGACAATTTCAAACTACAGGAACAGCTATCCGGGGGTTTAGTAGTGGTCGTCCACGAGGAACCACACCCGCAGATGACCGGTATATTGCCTTACAGGCCAGAAGAAACAGGCGGCAGACAGCGGGAGAAATCGCTAGACACACGACACAGGCGACTGGACGACCGATATCGCGTTTTACCGTGGCCAGAAGACTGCACGGTGGTGGTCTGTTTGCACGACGCCCTGTACGGTGTGTACCTCTAACGCCTGCCCATCGGAGAAGGCGTTCTCTGTGGTGCCGGGAACACCGGAATTGGAGAGACAATGAATGGGGACGAGTACTCTTTACAGATGAGAGCAGATTTAGTCTGAGTTGCGATTCTAGACACATACACATCTGGACAGAGCGGGTAACACGCAATAACCCCTTCAACATCATCAAAAGGGACTGTTTTGGAGGTCGCGGAGTTCTCGTTCGAGCAGACATAATGCTTGGTAGCCGGACCGACCTTCATATCTCCCAAGGAGGTTCGTCACCTGGGACTGCTATTGTAACGAGGTTCTTCTTCCTTACATGCGTCTTTTCACAAGGGCTATGGGTCCTCAGCAAAGAATATGTATTGTTAAGAAGGAAAGCTTCGCAGAAGCAGAAGTGGCTCCCTTCCAACGAAAAGGGAAAAAACTGCGCATGCTTGAAATATCTGTCGCCAAAAAGAGCCAAAGCTCGAAGAAGTTGGTTTGGACAGGTTTGACCGTTACGTTTAGCAAGAGTTTAAACAAAGAATAGGTTCTTTGGTTTCAAGTAGCGATATGGACAATGGAAGTTCAACAGCCAGTGAAAGTGAAACTTCACCTAATATTTCATCATTCCCAAGTTTAAATTATCGCGACAAGTCAAAGAACGATTAATCTTAACCAGTGTTCCTCAATTTCCTATATACGTCGCGGAGGGGGAAAATGTCGGCTAGGTACCAAAGTACCGCCATATCACAGAGGGGAAATTCTCGCCAACAGATTCCGTCGCCAAATCCCTTGGCGAATGTTCCCTTTTCTTTGTAGCGGCGTTGCAAAGTGGTTTACATTACGTCTATGGAGCCTTTCCTTCTTTACATAGAGGTTCTTTGTTTCATGGACGACAACGCTCCACCTCATCGCACAGTTACTGTCGAAGAGCTGTTGGAGAGTGAAGATATTGAACACATGGATTGCTCGGCAAGGTCTCTGGATCTAAATCCCGTCAAGCATGTACGGAACTTACTAGGGAGACCCGTGGCAGCACGTAACTTATCGCCAGTAACGATTCCGAAACTGCGATTGGTGCTACAAGAGGAACGAGCAGCAGTGTCTCAACAGCTCATTAACAACCACATATCCAGCATGCACAAATGATATGAAACCTGCCTAGCAGCCAGGGTACATTAACTTTCTTTACATTTTTCTGCTATCACTTGCCGTCTGAATTTACCGCAAGAGTCTATTAAAAGTATTTTTGCGTATCTTTCTATAACTGAGTTTTGGTTTTACTTACGAAAGGTTCACCAATAAGAAGTTGTAATGTATCTATTTCCTGTACTCATGTCCTTACGTATTGGGGATCTTACGGTATTAAATGTGTTGATTTGGAAAGCTTTTGTACAAAGTTATATTGAAAAAACCATCTCGTCCTTAATTTTTGCACACCAGTGTAAGTTAGAATACGTTTTCTCTTCTTGCTTATATTTCGCCATTTTGAATGTTAAATAAAGTTTTTGCTGTGTTCCATCAACGGAGTTTGCTTCAATTGCGAAAGAATTATCACACTACTGTTGCCATTTTTTAATCTAATAGCATTTAGGAATTATCTTTCTAAAAATATCTATGGTGTTAAATTTTATGATCCTTATTTTGATTTCACATTTTGAAGAATACGTGTTGGTTTTCGACACAGACTACAATATAGAGTCGATCAGACGCGATACAGACTACAATAGTAATAAGTGCAGTCTTAAAACAGAATTTGTTCAAGTAATTAAATACTATAATATTTTTATAGGAATGTGTTTTAGATTAATTAATCAATTGTTTGTTTTCAGTGACTATTACAAAAGACGGAGCTTACAAGCTCGGCCTAAACCGCATCCTCTAAATCACAGCGCGGATGAAAAAGTGTGATGAGTGATCATGACTGATGATCATTGAAGAGGGTTGTGATAAAAAATAAGATTACTATAACCACAAAAGTGACTCATGAATTGAATGTCGCATTCGCAAAATATGTCAGTACCAAAACTGTATGAAGGGAGCTCCACAAACAGGGCACTTTTGGGTGAGCTGCAGTTCAAAAGTCACTCATCAATGATTAAAATGCCAGTAAAAGGAAAAAATGGCACCAAAATCATAAAACCTGGACTGTGGAGCAATGGAAGACAGTCATTGGGTCATATGAGTCGGTATTCTATGGGGCCCATCATTACTGTGCAAGATCACATTACTGCAAAAGATTATGCGACCTATCTGGCTTATTACATCCAACCCATAGCGTAAATTTTGTTGTTGTTACTGATCTTAATTGTTTAACCATTAGGGTAGACCAGATCTATGAGTCCAAGAACCGTTACTAAATTTAAAACGATAATAGGTGATCTTTTACAAGTCCCAAACAGGTGAGAAGATGTTCAGGAGTGAAATAATCAGAATTACATTTCTTTCAGATGGGGTCGATCATATTTTCCCGGTCAAATTTAAAACATTTCAGGTGTCCCCTTAGCAGCCTCGTCAAAGTAGTCTGCTGAGTCTAATTACTCCCCAAATCAATAGAAACTCCCGGCTGCTGGCCTAAGTACCAGTCATGAGTAGGAGGATAATGCCAGGAAGGGGCAACAGAAGATTTAACTCTCGAGCAGATCTCCAAAAATGTCAGGGCGCCAGTTATCAGAATCATTGAAGTAGCTTCTTTAGTTAACAAATTTTGTTCTCCAATGGTGAACCGTGTTCGAAGGCAGTAGACCTCCTCTTCATTCAGCTTGCATCGTCCAGGACTGTTTTTCTGAACACGAGGGTGAACTTTCACATCTACCATGGCCACCACAAACACCAGATATCAATATTATTGGGCCTTTGTGGGCTATTTTCGAGAGAAATCTGTGTAAACCCTACCAACTGTCTTCATCGTTAACTGAACTTAACAACGTTTTACAGGAAGAATTGTACGAGATTCTCTTGGAAACCATACATGACCTTTATTTATCCATTCTGAGAAGACTGCAAGCTTTTTTTGAATGCTAATTATATCCAAGCAATGGATGATTCATAATAAGCATGTTAGATGTGAAGTGTAAATTAAGTTAGAATCCTATACAGAACAGATAATTCACAATAGAGTTTAGTGGAGGAAACATTTGAGATCAAATTCAGTATTTATGTTTATTGTTTAGAACCATATTTATTGTTTTTGTTCTGCCTTACTCCCTTGCTGACATTAACATCAGAACAAGCCAACGAAATACATTGTGGCAAGGACAGAAAGATTGCGCCTTTCGTTCGCAAGAGCCATGAGCACCATACAGGTGACAGTATGACTTTGCTCAGTTTCGTCCCTAATTTTGATGGTACGGGGGGTACGGGTTCGAGAGTCTATCACCCCTCTTCTCCTACCTTCAACCTCTCGAGAGGACGCTCGGCCTGCCGGATATTTAGAGTGCCCTCATACCACACAGACACTGTACATTTACAAAAACGTCCATGCCTTCTCCAGGATTTGAACCCAGACTCTTCGGTGCGGTAAATCAGTTTCGCTAATTGCTATCCCGGTTGGGCAGCAGAACCAAATTTTCCTAAGATATATGGAAAATTACGTATGCGACAGAAACTTTCAGATATCAAATGCATTACGTATACTGTAAGGATGAAGTATATTTGCGAAAAAGTGAACAGTCATATAGACATAATTTTAATCGACTTATTAAGGAATGCTCTAAATTAAATTAGCTGTTACTATAAATGTATAGTTAGCCACTAACATCTAAGATGACATATCTGAAATTTTTAGTTTGGGTAATCTTGTTTGAAAAATACGCCTACTTAAAAACTCTTATATTATTAGTTTGAAGAAGAGAAGAATTCTAGAAAATCATATTAACTTTCTAATTTCTGATTTTAAAGATAGTATGTTTTTAAAGGTAACAATTTGATTTTATCGACATAATACTTGCTTTTAATGATAATATATAGTCTTATTCATACTTTTCAAGGATTATATTTCTGTTATATCATAAAAACGTTTTGTAATTTTTGATTTTAAAGACCATTTTCTTAAAGATAGTAATTTGATTTTAAAGATATTTAATCGTATCCTTCAGGGATTATATTTCTTTTACACCATAAAATTGTTCTTAGCAATAGAGATAGCAGAAAACTCGGAGCATGGAGAAAATATTGAGATTCCAATATGTCATACTGATTAGATTAACGCAAGTTCCATTGTTTTAAATAATCAGGATTCCATATTTCCTTGGGAGGATTTAGGAATTTTGAGATAGAGTTATCGAATGCTTTTATTTTAAGTGAATAGGAAATGTGGCAATATCCTAAATATAGAGAATAAGTGCACCAGAATCGATAACTTTACTTTGCAGTAAAAATACTTGATTTGAAAGCATATAAATGCAAGTATAGTAAAGTGAAGTATTAGTAAATATCTCTTTCAAATAAACACATCTAACGGATATCATATAAAGCTTTAGCACGAGTAGCTCAGATTTTTATCTCCAAGGTCTGATTACTACATGTGTCCACCAAACATTTGATATGAGTTTTCCACTTTTCCACCTAGGCTTGAAGTACAACCTGAAAAATGTCGAAAGTTTGAAGCATGCAATTAAGTTTTTATTACTATTCTAAATTATTAAGATTTCATTACAGTTCTCTTAAGCTAAATTTCTTCTCACGAAGATGCTTCTTTAAGTATGCAGGCTGAGCAAAATGCAACAAAACTAAATAGGATAAAGTGAAAAGAAAACTTTTTTGTATCAGTGTTACATCCTGCGCGAGGCATGATAGTCCACCGAAGTTCAAAAATTTTTATCCCAATGAAATGAGGAGTGTAAAATCTTGCCTATTGCAACATTTCTATAAATTCTATTTCAGTGCTATGTTAAGTTTAATACCTTGCAATAACATTCTTTATTTATTGTCTCCTTTTCCTTCATATAATCAATAACGATCATTCCGTTTTTTTTCTCTAAGGATGGTTACCATGATTTTTCTGCACTTGAGTTTCTTTTCTGCTGGAGATGATTTGTAACATCATTGCATAGATTGCTGTTTAGAATAAGGAAAGCAAACGTATATCCATGTTTGTTCACTTGTAGTCAAACTGTTAAAGAAGTAGTCTTTATAGCTCACAAGTACCTCTAGAAAGTCCTAAAATTACTTTCGCTAAGCCATCACCATCCTCATCCATCGAGCGAATTTATTTGTTACACTATAAGGTATATCTCCCACATTCTTAGCGTGCCTTCGTGGTGTAATGGTCAGCACACTGAGCCGGTATTTCAGAGGTCCGTGGTTCGATTCCCGGCGAAGGAATTGCATATTTTTCATGTCTCCTGCTTCGTAATAACCTAATGTCTCTACAACACGTCTTACAGAGTGCTTTCATTAAATTAAAAGCAGTCCATTCATAACAACATAATGTTTCCATCGCAACGTGTTTACTCTTACATGAATCATTTAATCTAACCTCTCACATCTGGGCCCTTTATCTCTACTATTGTATTGATCGCGGATATTTTTCAAGAAACGTAGAAGTCATTACCACCGATAGCTAATATACCACTTAACCATTACAGGTACAGGTTGAAATGTAATAGGGCACCCAATGTTTCCTATAAGTAAATGGGTATCGCCTTATTACATTTCCAATATTTATTTAAAAATTTCGAATAGGTTACAGAAATAAATGCTTAGCAATTGTAATTACATAGTACAGAAATAATGGTACAGAATATTTACAGAATTGTACAGAAATAATTTAATAATAATAATTACTTAGTAGTAGTAAATGCTTATTAATCGTAATTACAGAATGGTACAGATATCATGGTACAGAATGCTACAGAATCTTTACAGAATTATACAGTTATAACATAATAGTACAGAAATAAATGCTTTGTAATAGCAAAATTTATTTGTAATTCTTAAGATAAGTATTTATAGTTAATGTATGAAATTATAATTATTGGAGTTACTGGATAACTGAGTTGTATTTCATTAAATAGCACAAATCGTTTCTCCTCTGGATGAAAGGTATACCATGGTATTTTCTATTTTCTTTCTGAAATGCTTATTTTTTATTGCAAAATTGAGAAAAGCATTGACGTTCGAGGTAATTTAATACGAAATGCTCTAGTTAAGGGACAGGCATTTACATAATGATTAGGGTCTCCTCTATCCCCACATACGCATTGATCAGAAGTAGAGATGTTTCTTTGTTGAAAGTATGTGGAGAATGGCCTATGTCCTGTGAGAAAGCCATTTATGTAGTGATTGACCATTGTGCATTGATCATTAACATGAGGAGCGATTTCATACAGTCTTCTACCTGTGTTGTTATTTTGCCATTCATTTTCCCAGATATTTGTTTCAATTTTTCTAAGATGAAATTTAAGGTAGGATTTTGGCCAAGGATGCTGTATTAATGGAGTATTATTGCATGTTATAGCTGATTTTGCAGCTGCATCAGCTTCCTCATTCCCCGTGGTTCCAACGCGAGCTTTGATCCATGAGATTCTCGGAGATAGGCGAGGATTTTGTGAGGTACTATTAATAATTTGTTGAATCAGTTCAGATTTATGTTTAGTATTTTGGAACACTAGAATTGCTGACTGACTATCTGTAAAGATGTTTATTTGCTGCATATTGTTAATTATTGAATAATCAATTGCTAGGAATTCAGCTTGAAAAATGCTATTTTCTTTGGAAGGACGTGCTTTTAGTGTAAATTTTTGGTATTGATTTGGTAAGATAATACAAGCACATCCTACATCTGATTTCGTTTTAGAGCCATCTGTATAGATAATAGCAAAAGAAGAGTTTTGAGCAGATGGCTTTAGCATGCAAGACATTCTGGGGTTTGTAGCTGGGTGCCTGCTATAAGGATTTCCAGGAATTTCAAATTTTGTTGGATCAAGTATTTTTTATTGTATAGCTCATGGTCTTCTTAATTTTAATATTGTACCTTTAATGTATTCGCACTGTGCTGTAATATGGAGAGGTGGAATTCCAGAAAGGACACATAGAGCTGCATTTGAAGTTGTTCGATAACATTTGGTGATGCGGAGGAGAAATGGGCGTTGAATCGCTTGTAGTAGTCTTTCTTTTCTTTTTGTCATTGGATGAGACCAGAATTCTGCACCGTAAAGAACTGTCTTTTCAATAACTGTGTTGAAAAGTATTTTTTGGATGTGGGGGTTTAAACCCCAATTTAATCCTTGTACTTATCTTAGATTATTTGCTAGTTTGGATATTTTTGTTCTTATGTATTGCAGGTGCTCAATCCAGCTTAGTTTCTTGTCTATTATCAAACCTAGAAATTTAAGTTTTGGAACTATTTTAATTCTACTATTATTTATAGTAAATTTTGGAAGTCTTGTAATGTTTTGAGATTTTTTGAGAAATATTATTGCTCTAGACTTTTCTTCACTAATATTTAATTTAAGTCTATCACACTGAATTTTGAAAAGATGTAGCGTTTCATTCACATTAGACTCAAGTTGATTTCTGGATTTTCCACTTACTACAAATGCTGCATCATCAGCAAATGCTATACAT
>KK122461.1:375417-404403 GCA_000611955.2 Stegodyphus mimosarum | reverse complement strand
TTTTTCCGTACAGTGTTGCCATTGCTCGTTTTGAAATCATTTAGTTTGTTAATCAGAAATTCGTTGAAATGTTACAAAACATAAAATCGATAATAAAGCAAATTTCAAATTCAAAATTAGGGCTTCCAGATGCCCATATTCGCAGTAGGATTACGTCATTCAAAATTCGATGGCTCTAGGTTTTATCACAATGCGAGAAACATGCATACATTTATGCAGATTTTTCATTTTTTAAAATTTAATGCAGAGCGATAACATTTAGTGGCAACAATTTGAAAAGTGAAACGGGCATTCAGAGTGAATCAACGCAAAATAGCAAAACGAAAGTAATAGTCCTTCGGGACTAAATCCCTTTGGACTAAAAATTAATTATTTTTGATTTAAAACTTATAATTTACGAGGAAAGCAAGATTTGTTCGTATTTGAGTATATGAAGAGTTTAAATTTCAATTCTTGTCCTATTAAATTACAGTTAATTGAAAAACATTCAGAAAAATTTTATACCAAATAAATTCAAACTTAACTTTCATCTTGTGTCTTAAACCAATCTGTGTATCACAATTTCATATATTCTGGACAGAAATATAGCTATTAGAGGCCATTTTATGCATATTCTTGCTTGCGTACGGGTTCGAAATGGATTGAATCCACAAGTCGTTAAAAAGTTAATAAAATTTATTCTTTTCACAAAAAATAAATCAAAAGGCTGAAATATATAATCAGAGATATTCATACAATATCACAATATCTCCAACGTTAAACAGAACTCAGTTTAAAGCAGAGAAACTAATTCTATCTCACAGCGAATTCGCTACAGCATTAAGTAAACAATACAATTCGCTTAAAAAAACAACTGAGCTGAGGTGTTTTAATTCGGCTTTTATAAGCTTTTTAATTATTCACGAGAACATTCTGGTAAAACCTATTTTCTCGATTTTTCTGGATGGCGACAGTAATTACGAGATATTTATTTATTAAATATTAAATGCACGCGCTCTTGTATTTTTAATTTTCCGACGTAGCTGTCTCTTCAGATTGCACGGGAAAATAAAACAATTTTAGTTGAAGTTCTAAATAAATAGCTAAATAAATAGGAAATCCGTAACATTGCCCCCTTCCCAAGGGCTGCACGTCCCAGGCAGTACAATCTCTAGGCTGTTTGGCAGGTCCCTAGGTAGTTTGGCGGGAATCCAAGCTTACAAATAAGGCATCAATGCAATAATAAACACCATTATAATAAACACACCATTACAATAACAAAATAAACAATAATTGCAATAAGTAACTTTCAGCAAATCAAATACTATCAAACACTAAATACAGATCAAACACTACCAGACAATAAATACAAATCAAATACTATCAAACATAAATACAAATCAAATACTATCAAATGCTAAATACAAAAAGGGCTATTGTCTTATACTATTTACGTTACTATTTAAATTATATACACTACGTACTACGGCCATAGTACCTATCGTAATGAACACCTTTAGGTTTAGAGTTCGAATTCTAAATAAATAGCTAAATAACTATAAAATCCATAACAATATTTTTTTCATACCTTTAATAGATGTGTTACTTGTATATATTTCATAATACAAAACATCATGGGTTAGCCGTAAAAATTAAAAATATGTTGATTATTTTGATTTATGCTTTTAAATAAGTCATAGTAGGAAGACAGTTTAAACGATTTAAAAAAAAAACAATCATCATATATTTTATATTAATTACTTGACTTCATAACCTTTCTAGGTAAAAGCAAGTGTCAAAGAGAAGTGAATATCAGTTACATTTAAGAGTTATCATTACTTTATGTAACTAGTTACTTCTAATTTCAGCTTTTAGTCTAGTTTATACTTTCCGTTACCTCACCATAAATGTAAATGAGTTAGAGCAGTGGTTCTCAATCATCTGACTAACGCGTACCATCTAAACAAAAACTGAAAAACTTTACTACCACCACTACATTTTGTCAGGACTGAGTGTTCGGTGCATATTCTTGGCAAACATCTTCGTGAACAGCTTAAAGTCCTGATCTTGAACAAGGAGCTGAATGCAGCTATGTTCTGTGGTAGGATACTGTGATTAAGTTGGAGAATAACTGCACTTGAAAGGGATTTAAAATCCTCTTTTATTAAATCACTATTATTTACAACCACTTCCCGACTCGGGAGGGATACAGAAATTAAAAGACCACACTTGGGTCTAAAATGAACAATCAAATAATTTAAACTAAAGCTAAATAGAAATTAAATAGTTGTTGCTCGCAGAGCTATAACGCGAGGTTGGCCTCTAACTAAATGGTGCGTAGCAAGACTTACTAATACTGACGCACTTGGAATTATTTCAATAAGCAATCACGTAAAAGCACTATGGCTTAGAATTTAAATGCTAGCTAGTCAGGAGGACGTCGAATATCGTGATCGTGATCTGAGACTAAAAGCTCTCTCACAATGAAAGGTTTCTACCTTTCGTTTAAATAGAACTTGGCTCCACTTCAAATTAGCATAAAGCTGAAAACGCGCGCTTCTTCTAACGGGAAGTTGAAAATGAGAAGGGATAGAAAGATTTAAATTAAAATAAAACTTTGTTAGTTTAACTAAAACCTTACAATTTTACGAAAATTATTTTTCAATTTCTTAGTAGAAATATTTAAAACAAATATATTTTACCACTAAATATACCCATATAAAAATATTACTTTAAAAATTGGTTACCATTTTAATTATCAAAATTTAAGTTATAATACTTTTAATTCTAAAATGTACTGTGAAATTTGGGCCTGTTCAAAAGAGAACAATTTCTTTACATGTCTGGTTTTATTTCACTTAGTAATAACCGTAAATTAGTATCCATTTTTAATTTTGTTATGTATTTATTTTTCAAATATAATATGGAAGAAAATCCTTGTTCACACAAATAGGCAATAAAAATTTAATAGCTTTATTTGAAGTGCCTTTAAATTCGCCCAAAGGGCGTTAGCCCAGAAGGGCTATTAATTTCGTTTTGGCATTTTACGTTGAATGACTATAAACAGCATATCACTTTTCAAATTGTTGCCATCAAATATTATCGCCCTGCATTATACTTAAAGACATTAAATAACGAAGAACTTGCATAAATATATGCATGTTTGTGATAAAACTAGGTACATAGAGCCATCAAAATTTGAATAACGTAATCTTCCACCGAATATGGGCATCTGGAAGCCAAGCCCTAATTTGGAATTTCTAATTTATTATTCATTTCATATTTTGTAACACTAACGAAATCTTGATTAACAAACTCAACGATTTCAAAGCCAGCAAGGGCAACACTGTTCGAAAAAAAACATTTTTATCTCTAGCGCGCGAGACTGTGTATCGGGATTTCTAAAGATATATTCCTTTTTAATTTATTTTGCGATATTGCTGCTGAATTGAATTTTATGGTTTAAGTGCAAAGAATATGATATTTAAGAAATGAAGGTAATACACAAAACTTTTAAAAAAAGTTCCTTTGCGGGTAATGTAAAATCTGAAAGATTTCAGATTTGGGGGGGTATTCAGTCAAAAATTGTTATTTTTGAATACAAGTCTGTTATTTTTGAAATCTTCAGTTAGAGTTCGATAACAGCAAATTTCTATCAATTGTTCTTTTTCTTCACGAGCTAAAACTTCAGTACATTTGAACAAAATGGATTTCTAATCCTCAAAGAAAGTACATGTTGAAATTATTTTACAATGAAACACAATGTTTTTTAATGCACTAAATAAACATTTTTGGAATTCAAATTTTGAACAACAGAGGAAAGTTTCAATTCCTGATGTTAAAAAAGACTATTTAAAATTTGCCTTTAAATAACCGCTTACTTCAGAATGCGAGAAAAGCGTTTAGTGTTCACTGCCGAACTCTTGGCATGAAATCGTAAATATTCTTGAAGTTAAAGCTCGGCTTTTAATAAAATTAACGATTTTTAGGGGCTTGATTGGAAACGATTTTAAGGTTTTCTGGGATTGTTTTGGCTAATAAAGCTTCAGAATGAATAGAACAGTGAGTAAATTTAGTTTCAAGTGCGACTTTCGTTATCTGAGAAAGAACACCGGAATATTTTCCTGTTAAAACCTGAGCTTCGTCACTGCGTACGGCAATGCACTTATTCCAAGGAATATTATTCTCGGACTCTCAAAAATTTCATTTGTAGTTGCTGTATCATGAAGAAACTTACAAAATAAATACCCATTGATTATTCGTTTATCTTCTTCGAATGGTATGTGAATTAATAATTAAACAAAATTTATTATATCAGTATTTTCATCCAATTGCAATGCGAAATACTCACTGTATTTTATTTTTGAATAAGCGTTTCTTTTATGGAATTTGTCATTTCATGAAGCCTTGACTTACTGTATCATTTGGTAACGGAATATTCTAAAGTTCATTAGCCGCTTCTTCGTTGAATAATGTGAAATCGATAAATTTAGCTGCTGGTAATACAAGGTTTCCTCCAATAGCGTGAGACTGCCCAATCTTAGCAATGCTTAGGGTTACTAGGTAACTAGCTTCCAAAGCTTTTTCACTTGAAGTAACAAAACCTTTCATTACTTGTCTATTGCTTTTGAACTCCGACAGTTTCCTCTTAAATTATTCTTCAGATTCATCCTTTAAATTGGCATGCTTAGATTCAAGATGTCTTTAAAAAAAAGATGGTTTCATACTTGAATTGGATAACAGGTCACTGAAAACAACACACTGAGGTTGAGGATCCATTTCATCTCCATTCCATGTAAACCCAAATCATAAATAACTTTCATTTTGATTTCTACAGACAATTTTTCCTGTCTTTTCAGTATTCTTAGTTCTAGTAGATTGTTCTAGATCCATCACCAACGAATCATCAATATTCCGCTTAGTCAATCCTAGCCATTTTTCCGTATTGAAAATCTAGGTTTGTTATGTTATTTTTTCACAAATATTTAAATGCCGAATATATTACGAGTTCTTTATAAACAGATGACGTTATTCTAAAATCGCGTTGAAACGTAAGGAAGACAAACGGACGTTAAAAACTTATTCTAATTGAAAATAGAGCAATATGAACCCGGAAATGGTTTCGAAAATGAAGTGCAAGCATACTAATAAATCGATAAACTCTAAAAGAATTATCAGATACCATTATCTTTTTTAGAAGCTTATTTTTATTTTCTATTAGATACAACAACCCTATTCTATTACTCCTTTTAAAAACATCATTTATGACAAGTTTTGTTATGTCTGTGCCTCAATATTAATATTTGTGTGAATGCAAATGTTGAAATTCTGAGTCAACTTGAATTTAAATTTAATTCGGTTGTCTTTGACTACTATATTTAGAGTTAAATTTGAATTTGACTATTACTGTATGTTACACCGCCACAGGTATTGGTTGATCTTTTCAAGCAATAGAAGTGCGTTTATGTTCAAATTCTATTAGTAAAAAGGTTTCCTTTTAAACCTTTCCAAGAAAGACAATAATTCAGAAACAACAATAATTCGCTCTGAGTCTCTTAAGATTTTGGATACGTAAGATAATTTATGATATCAAAGCATTATGATATCACGTCAAATTCACTAATATTGAAAAGATACGTGCTAAAATAAATATATTAGAATTGTCACCGAACAAATTAAAACTATTTTATTAGGATTTTGCTGTAACCACAGATAAAACGTATTTATTAAATCTACTGACTATTGGTTGAAATTTATATAGTAAAAATCACACGTTTGTCGTTTATTTGAGGAATCATATTCGAAATCACCGTTATAGGATGAAATGTCATAATTGGCAGCCATTATTATAAGTTTTTTAAGTGATTTCATGGATCGAAATGTTTTTCTGTAAGCTAATACACCATTATTTAACTTTAGAGAAAAATGTACCTGTTTGACTTATTATGCAAGGATAAATTCATCTAAATACTCATGTGATTATAAACTTTCAGTGTCACATGTCTGAACGTCTTTAAATCTAATTAACAGCTTATGGACATCGTAAATAGTTTTACACATTTATGATGTCGAAGACGAACAATTAGGGGTTTCTTGTTCAAATAATAATTATAATAAATCACTTTTTAATAATTAGATAAACAAATTCGTTTACTTATGAATTTTATCCAATATATGTTTGATAAAATGCTATGGGAAAATCATTAAAACATTTCGAACATTTTTTGCATGATAAAACCAAGATTATATAGTTCGAAATGCGGCTTTTAACGGATTTTATGCTCTTCCTGTAGAAATTTGAAATAACGGGTTTTAACGAAAGTTCACCACCACGTCTGCGCAAACAGTTACCGTTGACATGTTAATCATATTTTGTCAAACGTTTTGGCAGTTGAAATAAACAGGCCTGCTTTAAAACGGACAGTGTTGTGAAATTTGTAAAAATTATCATTATCGTTAAGTACGAGGTATCTGAAATGAAACTGTCACGCTACCGCATTAGAACCATCATTTACATCCAGTTCTGTTTCAAAACGATGATGTTGATGTTGATGAGGCCTGCCTGCTGATATTGATGAGGCCCGCCTGTGAAAACGTTTGGAAGAAGATCGATAGGGAAACATTCCAGAGCTTAAACGTTAGTTCCCATGTCCATTAGTCTACGTGTCGTATTTTGTATGGATCATGTTATATTTCGGGACAGAAGCCAACTCAGCGAATTCCAGGATTTAAGTCTATTTGTCGGATAAACTTAACGTACAAGTTCAATCGCTGGGTTCTGAATGAGCTAACTCAAGCAGATAAGGACAGACGGGATGGGACCTGCACTAATTTGCTCGAATATCAAAGCTGGGACAAAAATCTAGACCGGATCGTCACTTGTGATGAAAAGTGCAGTTACTTCAACAACAATGGTTGAAAAGGGAGTTGGTCTGCGCCAGGTGAGCCAGAAGGCAACTTCGAAAAACTCAATTTGACTAACAAAAAGTGTATCAGGTGGGATTGCCGTGGTACTATCCACAAAGAGTATCTAGAAAAACTAAAACCTTCGACAGTAAGGCGTACAGCGAGATTCTAGTCCGTATTGACTCTGCTATCAAGGAAAAACATCGCACTGAGTTGCGGCGCAAAAAGGTAATGTTTCATTAAGATAATGCAAGACCGCATACGTCTGCAT
Source organism: Stegodyphus mimosarum (assembly GCA_000611955.2). Taxonomy (NCBI): domain Eukaryota; kingdom Metazoa; phylum Arthropoda; class Arachnida; order Araneae; family Eresidae; genus Stegodyphus; species Stegodyphus mimosarum. The sequence continues at coordinate 397,247 of KK122461.1, read as the reverse complement.
TCACCTTTGAGACTCTGTACAGTTTCGAACAGTTTGCCACACACACCATATAGCCACGACATTGCTCCTTCGGTCTTCTACCTCTTTTCATACCTTCTACATTTTGCTGGTGCTAGCTTTCATTCTGCACAGGACGTCCGAAATGAGTTTGATCTATTTGTAGACTCTCAGCCAATAAGTTAATAAGCCGAAGGCTTTGAAAAACTTCCAAAACGTTGGCAGAAAATCACAGATTTGGATGCTGATTATTACCTGCACTACTTTTATGTTTATTTCTAACATTATTAAGAACGTTTTCTGACGATAAACTTTCTTTATAATCAGATATATCCAATGTCATATGCAGCTCAGTATTTGAAATAATTCTTCTTTTTTCTTACCTGTAAGAGACAGATTACATGCAATTTAAGTACGCTGGTACCCACAATAAATCTTCACACTTGAAAACAAAAGCAATTCCTGTAGTTTTTTGATACGTAATTTTATGAATAAGAATAACATTATAAATAAATATATTTCAATATAAAATTTCTATTTACTAACTGTTGGTAATATTATTAAGAAAGTTTGTAAAAAATGCAAGTGACGCAAATAGAAATTAAATTCTGAATACACATAATAGCTTTTCATATCATCTCTAATTGCAGTTTGTATACCACATCTTGATTAAATCTTAAAATCAGAGATATTGGTTCTCATTGAAGTTTTGTGATTTATAGCAGCAGAGCGAAAGAGTTTTTAAAGCTTTAATAACTCCTGAGCAAATTTGCCGCCTTGTAGTAATCTTTCCTAACTGGTTTTCAGCTGGCCAAGTTTTAGCTAATGAATTTATCTATTGGATGTCCGAGTATTGTTAAATCGGTTTTCGTGTCATTTGCAAAGTATTACCACATATGTGGCTTGGTTTCGAGGGGATTAGTACACAGAAAAGATGAATCTAAATTATTAATTATTTAATTAAACTATTTGGTATTTGCACTAATGTACTCTGATGATATTACAGATGAAGTATTAATTCGTATCTGCTTCCAAAGCGTTTGGTTTTTTCGCAGGTTCTTTGGCTTTCAAAGCGAATTCTTCATGGGCTAAGCGGGACTGCTCAACTTCTCATTCAAAATCTTCCATTTGAGCCTGTAATATTTTCAACTGCCTCACAGAATCGTCTTTAACTTTATCTCCAACCCTTTCCTTGCAGCAATCAGTGCAGATTACATAATTTTATAGTTAAGCTCTATAGTTAAATCTTCAAACTCAGACTGCAATTTCCTTTTAATGTATCCAGTTTATCATGGATTATCTGAAGTTCATCTAATTTATGCCGCAAGATATTAACATCTTTGAAAATTTCTATTTCTTTTCTTCTAATGCAGCAGCTGCATCAGCTCTTCTTTTGCCTTTTTCTAATAATCAGCGATTTGAAAATGAGCAGTGGCACTTGTTTTGCTAGTGTCTTTTTTACTTCTTTTTTCTCACCAAGGTTTTCTTGCAAAGCTTCTTCTATCAATATCCTGCTAATTTCTAACATCTGTCGTACAGCTTTTTCAGGTGCTAATTCAGCTGTTAATTGATCAGAAATTTCTGTTTTTATTAATTTATTGAGGGCAGATTGTTTGAAAGACTTGTTACTTGTATCCCTCTGCCACTATCCTATATAACTTCCCGCTGAAATGTCTTTGTGAACATTTAAATATGGCTCCAAGAATCACAGGAACTAAGTACGTTTCAGAAATATGTCTCTTTTACACCCATGTATTCTTCCCAGGATTTAGTGAAGGTAAGAGCACAGTACTTGATACCGAGTGAAATATATCATAGAAATTGAGCATTATACAGAACGCGTTCCTCCCGCCTTTGTTGGGAGAAAATTAAATTAATTTAGTTAATTAAATCTTATTCGAAATTCCAGCAACACACACACACAACAATAATTGTTTTGTTTTAATTAGAGGGTGCTAGTTAGTTTTAAGAGCTTTTTTTCTGAGTTAATTTATTTTTATAATTTATACTACGGCTGTACAGACATTAGGTTATTTCGGAAGCAGGTAAGATGTTAAAATGAGCAATGCCTTCGATAGGACTCGAACCACGGACGTCTGGAATACGCGCCAGCGTGCTACCACTACATCACGAAGGCATGCGAAGAAGACGGAAGAAAGGCGTTTTATACACTCCATTTTAATGGGCGACTGGGGAATAGGGGCCTCAATCGCCAAATCCTAGCGGTGAAGAATCATCATCTACCACCTTTTTCTAGTTCGGGCGCCAGCTGTAGAGACATTAGGTTTATTTCGATGCAGGAGATGTGAAATGAGCAAGGCCCTCGGCGGGATTCGAACCACGGACGTCTCGGTTACGCGTCCAGCTTGCTGACCACTACATCACGAAGGCATGCGAAGAAGGCTGGAGTAAACCACCTTTTTAGTTCGGGCGCCAGTGTAGAGACATTAGGTTATTTCGGAAGCAGGTGAAATGAAAGATGAGCAACGCTTTTGCTGGGAGTCGAACCACGAACCTCTGGACACGAACCTATGGAATACGCGCCAAGCGTGCTGGCCACTACACTACGAAGTCATGCGAAGAAGACGCGAGAAATACCTTATATGGCTTATTAATTCCTTTCTTGAATTTAACCCCAGTAGTCTCATTTATTTTGGAAATTCAAACACTCAGGATCTAGCCAATAGGGCTTTTCGTTTGAAAGAGACAGGTTTTTTGAGTGATTTTTGAGTATTGTTTGAAATAAAAAATTAAAATAACTGATTTATCAAATTGAAATCAATACACAATGCTCAGAAAATGCCCTTCTGGTGGATTTGTATTTGTTATTTTTAAGATATAGGGTGATAGATGTAGTTTAGGAATAGTTCCCTATTAAGTATATTTTTTATTAGAAATGACGAAGATATTTCATTATTTGAAAATAAACTTTCGACCTCTCTTTTAAGCTTCGAATTTGCGAACTGAGATTATGGTTTCTCCTACCATATCCACGGGGGAGATTTTAGTCGGAGAAGGAATACTCTGGGTTTGGATAGGTTGACATTAAAGACGAAAAAGGTTTGATATTTAAGGAAGGAAAAAGAGAATAAAAATGTTTTATTGGTTTGTTCTTGGCGCGGATGCTGGAAATTATCTTATCTTTTGGAGTGTCATCTAGAATGTGGCGATCTTCACTCTTTAAAGCCCGAGTGTAAGCTCGAGAGAAAACAGATTTTCTACTAATTTTCCCGCATATCATCTCTGCGTCACTTTTCATGGGCGCATGCAAAAATAAAAAATAATGAGCGTGATTAAATAGAAGCTATATTTCCATGCTACTGATTTTCTACCATCAGATTTGTATGGACGAAGCTCAGCGTCTTGAAATAATGACTTCAAAAATCGCCTATAAAGAAACTTCAGCCGTTAGCCGGTTCTATTAAGCATGAGGTCAACAGGAAAGCTATATTAGATATTTATTCTTAATGTACCTAGGAAGTCAAAATATAACCACTGTTATTTTATTTGAAAAGCTATGTAATTTCACAAATTAGTGCAGAAAAATATTTTAAATCATTTTTCATGTAGATATTTAACTCAAAGATATATTTCCCAGGAGTGTTCATATGTATTATATCAAAATGGCTAAAAATATATTTATTTAATTATAATTTAAGTGACATTTGTTTCCTTATATGCAGCCAGAAGAGAGCTACCAAAATATTTGCTAACATTTGACGTTGCCTAATGTCAATTTTCGGTTTTTTCTATATTATATCTTTCTAGAGTTAATATGAACTATGGGTTGAAATGACATTAAAGTGCGTGAAAAGCCACTTGGGAACAAACACATCGTGTTTTTGCTGTTGGTTTAGTAATAAATAAGTTCAATAATCCGATATAACTATAAAATAGTGTGCCTTGTTCGTTCATTTGTAGCTGTCATGGTGTTTACAGGCAATAATTCACAACCCTATGGGTGGAATTAGAATTACTTGTATTATAGCAACACAGACGACAGCTATTTGCCTAATGTGAGGGATGCCTGCCTTAAGAACATTTTTATGGAAACTGGCTTAAAGCCTCATTAAACATAAGGAAAATCATGGAATCTTCCATGCAGTCAGTTTGCTGAGATTTGCAACCAGTTCAAACTATGTATGGGTTTAGTTAGGAAGTTGGATTGCCAGTCAAAGCGTGTACCATCAAAGCATACACCAATCTGCCAAGATTTTAGGAAGAACAGGGTATTGCTGCTAGAAAACGCGATCAACAATATCTTAAAAAAATCCTTTGTCCGAAAGAACATTTCAGCTAGAAGACATCTTTTGTCTTATCAGGTAAATAATGTTTAGAATGATCATTCGTAATGTAACATTATGTTCATAAAGTGTCATAGTCATATTTTTTGAACTTTTTATATATTTGTTACGATGTTTTAGGGTCTAATCTGACCCAAAACCTTTAATTTAAAATTCTCACTCAGATTTATTAAACTGGTTTATTTTTACTGACAATTCATATTTTTAAGTTTATTTCTTAACAGTAGTATAACTAGATGGTAAAAAGCAGGTTAAATAAACTGCAAAATTAGACGTGAAATTTAGATCAGTTCAAGCTTTTGCTTCAAATTAATTTACTGTATATTAGTTACTAGCTGGAAAAACTACGCACCGTTTGAAACTTAACATTTTCTACACGGAATATGATTCTTTTCAGAATAAAACGTAACCCATAATCAAATATATTTTATATTAACCAGGGTAAATATATGGCGAGTATACATCTCAAATTCCGAAATACTTATTCTGTTCCTTCAAATATTTGAGCGCAATTATGACCACAAAACTTTGAAGTGTAATAAATATAATATAAATTATAATAGCACGTAAATATTAATAATTCAACTTAAATTAAACCAAAAAAAAACTGAAGCATACACAGGAAATGACATGAATTACATTTATTAACTATGATGTTTTTAAAAGTAAGCGGACAAAAAATTCTCCTTTCTTTCATATTTTGCTCGTTTGATGAATTTCTATTTACATATTTGAAACAATGATATAAGTTATCTTATTGTACAGCTCACGTTCTTCTCAAAATAATACAGTGGGTTATTCTTGAGAGATTTCCATTTCATCGTAAGAGGAATAATCACTAATTTATTAGTTAAACACTGATGAAATTATTGCATTCGTGGAAACTAAGCGTAGTTGTCCACCATGATCTTAAAACCTGACATTTTCAAACGAAATTATAAATTAATTGTGAGACAGAAGAATTAATCATTACCTTATGGAAGGGATTCGCAAGTTTGATTAATTTCTGCATGATTACTTGATCTCTACTTGATTAATTTCAGTTAATAAAGCGAAGATGCTTTTGAATCATCGGACGTTGTAGAAGCTTCTTGAATATTTGTTCAATAACGGAATATTAAGACTTTTTGAAGTTGGTAGTATTCATAATTTTCAAGCAGAAATTTGATCAGTCAGCAGAATTTAATATTACTTGCAGATGTTACCACTGTTAAATAATCTTCATATAATACTTATTTTTTGTGTGCTTCTGCTAGAAACAAATTAATTCTGCATAGAAATCTTTATAATTTGCATACTTTTTTTTGCTTTTAGATTATAAGGTGCTTTCCGCATGACACATGCCCTGCTTTCCCCTGCCTGGCTTTCCGCATGCGTTCCTGGTGTCATCAGAAGCATACTCGACTCGTATTCGAGAGGTACGGGGTTCGCGTCCCGGTGAGGGTATAAGGTATATCTCCCACATTCTTAGCGTGCCTTCGTGGTGTAATGGTCAGCACACTGAGCCGGTATTTCAGAGGTCCGTGGTTCGATTCCCCGCGAAGGAATTGCATATTTTTCATGTCTCCTGCTACTAATTAACCTAATGTCTCTACAAGGGTATCGCACAATTTTCAGTCAATTGTTTCAAAAAACAATCTAATGACTCTACAGGATGGTTCAGAAACTAATAAGAATTGCTAAAAGTTTACTCAAAAGCAGAAATTTAAATAAGTTCATAAAAATAGAACAATTTGTGTACGCGTTTTTAAATATAAATATTGGAAATAATAGGCATTTAATTATTGGTATAAAATAAACGCAAGCATATCCTTGCAATGAAAATGGTTCGTATATTAATTTACGATTTCCCACATACTTTTAATTCTAACTACCAAAATGATTCGTTGTTTCAAAACAAGTGTCCTTAAAGAGAATTATCTTTAAGAAAATGGTTTTGAGGATAGTTAAAAAAATTATAACTGCTTTTGAAGTTTATAACATCCCTTTAAATGTTCTTTAATAATAGCTGAGCATTAGTTTATTGAATTAAGAGACTAGCAAGATTTTTTTGTTAATGAAACAGTTATTATGATTGATATTTACTATAATTTCTCCTTTCTGTGTTCCTCACCAAAGTGAAAATATTTAGCTGTTAGATTATCTGTATACACTCATACACTCTTAAACAAAAAAAAAAAAAAGACGCACCATGACACACCGAGAAGACGGGCACAAATTGATATGCATACGGGTTACGACGGAAAATACAAAATTTTGCATTTTGGCTGCCAATGAATGAACGGTTGTCGCTACAGCGCATTTGATCTGCGCAACTGGCAGGATATTTAAGAGGAGAAATGACGATTCCAGGTCATAAATTCTTCACGAATTTCATTCCGTGTACTCTGGTAGACAGTAACTATGCCTCGCATACAGGTGCGCGAACGATATGCGCAGATGTCAGAATTTGAGAGAGGTTGTCTAGTTGGGCTCAAAGAAGCCGTTGGTCTTATCGGCGAATAGCACTACATTTAAGCAGGAGCGATGCCACTATTAGACGATGTTGGCAGGAATGGGTGAACCATGGCCGCACACAGCGTCAAGAAGGAAGCGGTAGGCCTAGAGAAACGACAGAACGTGAAAACCGAGCAATCGTCAGAGTGGCACTCAGCCCCAGATGCATCATTATCATCGTTTGCACGTGCAACTAGTTCTTTAGTGACCTCAAGGACCATTCATAGAAGGCTCACAGAGAGGGGGCTGAGGTCACGGCGCCCCTTGCTCCGACTACCATTAACATCTGTACAACGTCAAGCCCGTTTGCAGTGGTGTCGGGCTCATTCGCACTAGAATGCCACTGACTGGGGTAGAATAGTCTTCAGTGATGAGTCTCGCTTTGAACTGAGCCCCGATGATCATCGAAGGCGAGTCTGGAACCGCCCCGGACAGTGGTGTGGAACCAACCTGTCTGTGTTCCGGCAGACAGGCCGACAACCAGGAGTGATGGTCTGGGGTGTCATATCTTTTCATAACAGGACCACTTTGGTTGTCATCCGTCGCAACCTTACAGCACAGCTATACGTCTACGAAGTTCTAAGACCCGTTGGGTTGCCCTTCATGTCACGCCACCCTGAGCTTACATTTCAGCAAGATAATGCCTGCCTCCACACTACATATGTTTCTACTACTGCTTGCTTTAATGCTTGCCGAACTTTACCTTGGCCAGCAAAGTCGCCGGATCTATCTCCTATTGAGCACGTTTCGGGCCCTCCAATCAGCTCGGGATGTTGACGATCTAACGCGTAAGTTGGACAGAATTTTGCACGATATCCTCAGGAGGTCATCCGCAACCTCTATCAATCGATGCCAAGCCGAATAGCTGCTTGCATAAGGGCCAGAGGTGGACAAATGCTTTACTGACTTTTTCACTTTGTGAAGCTCTATCACTTCAATAAATCATCCACTTTTTCTCAAACTGTAATTATTTGTTTTCCTGTACATATACTACATCACTTCTACCGATTTTCGTCCCATTCGGATAACTCCTTCTTTGTGCGTTTTTTTTTTTCTTTTTTGTCTAAGAGTGTATATATTAAGACGAAAGTGTGTTTGTTTGTTCTCTAATAACTCGGTCACTACTATAGTTATCGTCACCAAACTTTCTACAATTCTTTTCTGGGTCTTGGAAAAGGTTGACGTATATGTTTTTCGAAAAAACGTAGCTAAAATCAAAGATGTTAATTAATAACTCGGAAAAATGTTAATTTTCACTCCGATTTTTCTGAGTGGCAGCAGTCTTGAAAGCTGGAGATGGAAATTTGCTTTATTTCGAAAGTTGTTGCCACTGCTCGATTTTAAATCCTAGAGTTTGTTAATAAAATTATTTTAAAGTTTTACGTTGAAATAAAAATGGCACTGCAAACATTAAACACATTATTCCCGATTCCAAAAATTCGTGCGAAGCCATTTCGACTACTTCCATCTTCCTAGGACTTTTAACAGCCGAAATATTAATTAAAAACCTCTGAAAGGGCTAATTTTTGCACTCATTTTTCCGAGTGGCAACAGTTTCGAGCATTGAAGCTAAAGATGATTTGTTTCGAAAAGTGTTACTTCGGCTCGCTTTCAAATCGTAGAGTTTGTTAATCAAAAATTTGTTAAGTTTTACAAAATCTATAAAGAAGAATGCCTGTTTCTGTGTTTGTTTGTTTGTTAGCGTTATTGATTTTTGATCAATTATGAAAAACGTTTCGCCACATTTAATCGACTAAAATTGAATATAGGTGAAATATTAGATGGAATGTGAGCTTTTATGACTATTTGATTAGAAAGACGGAAATCATTAAAAACTGCGTGCCATTGTTGCTGATATAATAAGAGAGAATTAGCTTATTTTTCTTTCGAAAGTTTTATGTGCGTTCCATATCGTATCAAACTAAAAAATGTATGGTTATGAATCCTATTTTTTGCATCGTTATTAAAGAAGGATTATAGAGATGTTATTCTCTCTGTTGTTAGATGCATTACTCTCAATATAACTTAACTGCTTTCGGGTACTTCAGCTAGTATGAAATGATGCTTTTTAATTTTAGGCACAGAAAGAGAGTTTCTGGCATTGGCTGGCTGCTATTTAAATGCCGCCAGCTTTATCTAGAAGTCATTATTCTACTTTATCTCGCAATCGATATTTTAAACTTAACGCATTTCTCGCAGTCGATACTTTACACTTACGTTTCGATAAAATTAGTTGAGCTAGCTTACCGCGTATTAATTTGACTGCGTAGTCTTAGACTACTTTATCAACGTTTAAATTTAATGGATCATTATTTGTTGATTTACCTCACCCTGAGAAGTGGCTTATCTGCAGCACAATATATCCCTTTACGTTAAAATTTCAGATTAAATAAAAAAGTTGTTTTGAAACATTCTTCAGTACTTTGCGAGTTTTGAAAAAGTAGCAGTAATTCACTAACCGGTCTGATAAAATCCGCAAGATTTAGCTTGATTCTAGATCATTGCAGGCTACCTGACTGCTGCCACAAACTGTTTTCGCAATGGATTATTCAAAAATATATATAACGAAGAATTGGTACATATATATACATATATCTATATTTATCTTTCTTTCTCTCTCTCTATATATATATATTGTGAAAAACGTTGGCTAGAGAGCCACTGAATTTTTAACACACATAGTCTCACCCGAAGAAGGGAAGAGGAACGAAGAGAGACCTCGAAGCTCGAATTTTAAATTTCTTTTTGACTTATTTCATAGTTTGTGCAAATTTAATGCATTTTTGCTTAACGTACATATTTGAAAGCGAGAAGGGGCAGCACTGTTCGAAACAAAGCAATTTCTTTCTGCAGTGCTCCAGACAGTTGTCATTCGAAAAAAATGTAAGATATCTTGCAAACACATTGAAAGCATTGTGTTTTCACTGCATCGCTCTGAATGCTTAGATATTTTCTCCCTACTTCCGCTTGTTGCCATTCAGTAAAACGTAAGATATTCAGCTTTAAAATTTAATCTTTCTCTCACTCAGTAGTAAACCAAGTGACTAAAAAGCAATAAATGCAGTTTTAGAAAATATTTTTTCCATTTTTTAAATTGATTAAGTTAAATAAAAATGCCTTTAAATGAGGTATCTAATTAGAAATATTAAATATTTTAATGGAATGACACTTGATGGAAGTATTAAAAATTTTATATGCTTTGGTTTTCATGATAACTCATTTAGGCGGCTAGCAGTTCAAGCAAATAATGTAACGAATATTAAAAAAATATATGGCAACTTCTAACACTCAATCTGGAATTCTAAAGATATGCTGTTTTTAAATATTTTATGATTTTGCTCTTGAATATTTCATTGGTGTAAATATGAAGCAAGGAAAGCTTAACAATAAAGCCAAAAAGTGAGAAAAATTGTGTTAGCAGAAGTGAATCCAAATCAGACTGGTAACTGCGATGCACAGCGAGAACATTAAAAACCTTCACAAATCTTCTGGTGCATAATTAAAATCTGAAGCTTATGAGATTTTTTTTCCTTTCACTTTTGTTTTGGTATTTATTTGCTATAAAAACTAAAATGCGATAATAAATATATGCAATGTAATGATGTTATTATGAAAACAATTTAAAGTTGAAGCATTTCAAATAAACGGCAATGCGTGTGTATTCTGACACACGCATTGCCGTTCTTTTAGAGCTGGTGAAAACAACGCATTTTTTCTAGGAAAAAAATATTCATTTAAAATTTTTATTTAAGGCACATTTGCAGATTGTTATTGTTAGCCATTACAAGCTTAGTAAGCTAGATTTATTGCACATTGTTAGCCATCATAAGCACTGAAAATTTAAACACATTTTGTGCGTTATTACACGTCACGTAAATAAATGCTTATATATGCTTACATAAATTTTATTTTATATTTTTCTTCAGTAATTCAATTCTATTCCATTCGAAACGTACAAAGCATATTTTTTATTTCTTAATATAATTGTAATCTTGGAGCTTGTTTCGATCATATGACAGAATTGATATACTGTAATAAAACATTGACTTTTAAGCATTAGATTGTATTTAATGGCCAACGTAGAACACGCAAAAGAACAAGCGAGGATTTATTACGTTTAATTGCACTAGTATTTCACAGAGTAAATCAAAACTTCGGATACAAAATATGTTAATACTTTTGATGAATTAACATGTGTTGATTAATTAACAGTTGTAACAAATTTAGGGATCTGGTGAGCATTCTCTATATGCATATTCCAGATTGATACAGATTTTAAATCCATAGAGAAACGAACACTAAATTTTAATATACATAGCCTATTGCGCTGTATATAATATAAAACTTCTGTGTGTGATATACAAGAAAACGTTATTGATTATACAAAAAAAAATTATGAAACGCATTTTTCAGGAGTTTAATAATCAGCATTAAGTTCGTGTTTCACTTTTCAAAATGTTTATTAATTATAATGGAGTAGTTGTAAGGTTTTAGTTAAACTAAGAAAGTTTTATTTTAATTTAAATCTTTCTATCTCTTCTCTGTTTCAACTTCCCGTCAGAAGAAGCGCGCGTTTTCAGCTTATGCTAATTTGAAGTACAGCCAAGTACTATTTAAACCAGAGGTAGAAACCTCTCAGTGTGTGAGAGCTTTTAGTCTCGGATCACGGTCATTCTGTTCGACGTTCGCCTGACCAGCTAGCAGCTAAAATTATAAGCCATAGTGCTTACTACGTGATTGCATATTGAAATAAATTGAAGTGCGCTAGTATTAGTATTTTCTTGCTACGCACCATTTAGTTAGAGGCCAACTCCGCGATTTGCTCTGCGAGCAAAGTTTAATTAAATTTCTATTTAGGTTTAGTATAAATTTATTTGATTTGTTAAGTTAGGCCCAAGTGTGGTCTTTTACTTTCTGTATCCCTCCCAAGTTGGAAAGTGTGTAAATAATAGTGATTTAATAAAAGAGGATTTTAAATCCCTTTCAAGTGCAGTTATTCTCCAGCACAGTATCTACACCAGAACAAAGCTCATTTCAGCTCCCTGTTCCAGATCAGAACTTTAGGTTAAGGAGTTACTTCAAAATGTTTGCTAAAGCTATGCACAGAACACTCAGTCCTGACATACTTACTATGACATCTACTAATCATGTCTTTTTTTTAATTTAGAAAATAAATACAAAACTCCTCGTGTTCCAGGAAGTATTCCACGAGGCTTACAAATGGTAATAAATAACCCATAACACAAGGAGATACAATTCAACAATAAAAGCATAGTATCTGGGTATAAAATATAAAGTAAAGTATAAAATACAAATACTACTACAATAAAAACACTAAAATATACCATGAATAATTAAACTATGTTAATACTTCTTATAAAAGAAAATAAATCAACTTAATAATAATACAATAATAATAAAAATTAAAATGATGCTTAAAAATAACATTGTTACAAAGAAAAAATGATACATCAACAATGCATTACATCAATACATAACGTAAGTGTACGCAGACAATATGCAAAATGGCACATAGAAGATTGAAATCCAATCGTATAAATAATAATATTAAACATTCAAATTACAAATAGTCTCCAAGCCTGCTTAATTGTACGTCTCCAAGACTCCAAGTCTTCAAGACTGCTTAATTGTACGTCTGGCACTCACATGCAACCTACAGTGCAGTAAAATAGATTCCAAACTTTCCACAACATCGAAGCAGGGACATTGTTCCACTAGTCACAATATTGAAAAGAAGTAAGTAAATTCCAAAATCGTCTGCTAATCTTGGGATTATGATTTCTTTGGCATTTTCATGAAAACATTGAACAGATTTCCAAACATTTGTTTCAGTAATCCTGTAAAAGTTTTAGTAACCATGCGTTTCCTACTTAAAACGATGTTAAGCTAAAAAATCAAAAAACACAAATCATTTTTATTTCACTGATTGCAAATTGCATTAGTGTTTCTCTTACAATGTTTCTATTTCAAAGTATCGCATTATTGGTGCCTTTTAAAAATATTGTTGTTTATATTTTCTGTTAGGTCACTATCTAATTAGAAACATGAATGTTTGAATTTAGGTTTTTTTTCGCATTACATTCAGTTAAATTTCTCATTAACTGCTTAAATTTATATATATTTTTGATAATAACAAAATATCACCGTAAATCGAAAATGTGTTTCATGGTATGTTGTTCAGATTTATATGTAATATGGTTCATAGCATTTCACCAATTTAGGTAATTTTCCTTTTGTTTTCAGTCGTCGAAAAGAAAATATATGTTAAAACAACCAAATTTAGACCTGAGTGGCATACTTATAATTAGTTTGGTTTTTTTGGTTATAACAAAAAACGCAAGGCTTATCTGCCTAAGAAAAGGGATGCTTTTGTGGAGGAACTGGGTAGGAAAACAGGCTCGTATCCAAGTATTTAGAATACAATTTAACAATAGAATGTCATACTACTGATTTAGATGTCGCTAACATTCAGAGACGGCATATGTGATTTAAGGAAGAAAGTAACGCAAATGGCAACAGAACGGTTAATGAGAATATATTTGTTATTTCTAACAGCTGAAGGTCTTAGAATGAACGTCGCAATTATGTGCTAAAAAGTAGTATCTTAACTTATAAGGTACTTCTCCCGCTTTCTTTGCATGCCGTCGTGGTGTAGTCGTCAGCACCCTCGACGCGTAACCGAGAGGTCCGTGTTCGATTCCCGAGGAAGGCGTTGCTCACTTTTTATCACTCCTGCTTCCGAAATAACTTAATGTCTCTACAAATGGCACCCGAACTAAAATGTGGTGGATGATGATTACTCACCACTAGGATCTGTCGATGTTCAACGGTAGAGAATTTAGAGAGGAACACTACGGAACAAAGTCAACAATTTGCCTCAAAACTAACTATCCAAACAGCATTGCATTATGAATTTTACCAAAACAACCCATAAACCTTGATGCTAGAGAATCTACGATAGATGATGTATTTCAAAATATGTAACTTAAACATAACAAAAAATAATCAATATTAAATTTTAAGAAAAACCTTAGTGTTTATTTTCAAATAGATCAAATTGGGTCAATATCAATTAAATAATAAAAATCATTCATCCCCGGGGAGTGAAAAATAATCTGAGAAAATTCTAACTTTAACAGCGAAACATTTTATACTTTTTTTAATAACAATTCAGAAATTTCAAAATGAACAACTTCAAATTTCCGTAACTGCTAATTAATCAAAAGCATAACTATTTCATTTAAGTAAAATTTATAAATTCATAACAAACTATTTCTCTGAACAATTATAAATATTTTTTTCATCGTATTATTGCACAGAAAATAAAAGAATACTACTATTCAAAACAATATTTAAAATTTTCATCTTATTATTGCGCAGACTGAGTTACAACAGAGACCACCCCTTTTATTTTAGCATAGTTAAGAGTATTAAAACTTCAACAATTATATTTTAGTTTAAAATTTACTTTAACCTCAGCAAAGACAGTATGCTCACCAAATAAAACAAAATTTTAAATTCCTCAACATCTCAAATCCTTAAAAATAAAAATCATTTTAAAATTACGCCAGTATAATTTACATTTTTACATAAGGGAAAACCGCTTTTTCTAAGTTCAAATCTATTTTTGTAGTTAATTATGAAATGATAATTTTCAGTAGCCCATTTTCCTTAAGTTATGAACTAATCAAGTAAGAGAAATTAAAAAAATTTGAGAATTCCGAACAGCCAGTCCTTCTTGCAGAAAGCATGAAGCCGCCGATGTTAACTGGAACGGCTGCACCCTTTTACGATGTTGAAAAAAAATTACTTTGGAGACAAGTTGAACTCTCGGGCCAGGGAGAAGCGAATATCCGGGGAAATCGTCATCGGTGAACAGGAAGACCAGGACTACTGAACTCCAGGGCAAGTTCAGGGACGATAAGCATGACGGTAATTATAGGCAATTCAAGTTGAACTCATCCAGTGTTTCTTTCAGAAGGAGTATGGAGTGGCAAAAGAAGCAGGAAGAGAAGGCGAGGTTCCGAGTGACCGAATTAATCAGATAAAATTTTTATTTTTACATATTTTAATACTGGAAGACTTGGGCCGTCTATGCCCTTAGAAGCTTGTAAATTTATTCAAATTCATACTAATGAAGAACCCCTCAGGAGAGGCAAATAAACGAAGATTTTATGGATGGCACATACTTCCGTAAAATGGAGCCATAAGCCCTACTTCAATACGATGAACTTCTCTTAGAACTGCAAGTGAAAAACGAGCACAAAAGCACAAACGGAGTGCGAAAAAAAAAGAGGATGACCGACACTTGCAACGCCTTTTTGTTCAAAAGGAATGCCAGAAACCGCTAAAAACCGCTAAAACAGTGAAAAATCCCGTTTGTCAAACCCCGCCTTACATCCCCGTAAAATTTCACACTTTTCTAGCAATCAGTTCAACCAATAATTCTGCAAATCACCAGAAGAATTGCGGAGCTAACACCTGGGAACAATGGAATATGGTAAACCTAAACCCAACGCCCGAAATGCTCTTATCAGTGGGATAAAACTGCTTAAAAGTCGACTCTCAAATCTTTATCCCCCCCCCATCCCATGAAAGAACTAAAATTGATTAAATAAATAGCCATAAATCAAAGACTAATTTAACAATTGGTTCGAAAGTAGTCTCAAATTGAAGATAAAATTTCTAGAAGTATAAATCATCAATATGTGAACACAAATTAAGTCCTTTTAAATTCAAATATTAAGTGGAAAATACACAATTTTCCATTGTTTGCCGTTTACACATTTCGCGAATAACGAAGCTAAGAATGTAAAAACTTAAGTATGAAAAACCCTAATTAAAATAAAACAAAATTACACAAAAATTAAGTAAAACACACATTGTGTAGCATAAATTTGGAAAATGAAAGATTAAATTTTGATTACTCAATAATTACTTAATTTCGCTACACAACAGCGATTGGGGCCCCTAATCCCCATTTGGCCTTTAAAAGGGGGGAGTATATAAGGTATTTCTTCCGCTTTCTTCGCATGCCTTCGTGGTATAGTGGTCAGCATGCTCGGCGCGTAACTGAGAGGTCCGTGGTTCAATTCTCGGCGAAGACTTTGCTTATTTTTCAACTCTCCTGCTTCCGAAATAACCTAATGTCTCTACAAACTGTCCTACCAGTCATGCATACCTTGGTTTATCGGTTACGAACTTCTGTTCTTTGATTTTGACTATATGATGTTATTGATGACATTAATCTATATCAGTGCTCCGCAACCTTTTCTCAGCTGCGACGCACAAAAAATCTTTCTGGAATTTCGTGGCACACCAAAAGCTAATGTATATATGTATTGATTTATACACAAAATTTACAATAAATTTTTGTTTTTAATTTGAAAAATATACAATTATAAAACCATAACATATTTATTTATATGCAATCATAATAATTATCATAATAATCGAAATTTTTTTTTAAATTAAAAAACAAAAATTCTTCAATTTGATTGGTTTAGTTCAAATTTAAAAAAAAAACAGTTTTAGAGCTATTATTTTTAATTAAAATGGTCTGAAACCAATATATTTCGTTAAAATTTATGTTTAAAAAAAGTTATATATTTTTGAGTTCCGAGTTATCAAGGAAGTGCCGAAAAAATTCAAATGCTGACACACTTACAATCACACACACAACCACACAACAGTGAAATATATAAAAACATTTAAAATAGACATTATTAAGGAAAAAAAATTGTCATTGTATATTAAATACATGATAAAAAATTGCAAAATGTCAAATACATGTATTTGATTGCGGCACACCTATATCCTACTCACGGCACACCGGTTGCGGAGCACTGATCTATACACTTCTGCTCTAAAATGTCTTTGCGTATTAATCATATTTCTTTCAGAGCATTTAGTTTCAAAGTATATATTTTTTTCTATGCCACATTTACTGAATAAACTAATTGATGTATACCTACACATATGTAAGTTCTTATTTATCTTCAGATATCATTAATTTTCACCTGTTTTCTATTAGAAAACAAAATGGAATTAGTGAATAATAAAGTAAATATTAAAGTTAAGATGGAACTCTGCATTTTGTTCCTTTCATTTCTACAATATCTGAAAAGTAAATAAACGTTAAAAACATTTGGCTTTCGTAAAGATAAAACGGTATACGTATACATAAATAATGTGACACATAAATAAAACGGAACGGAATTTCACTTTAAGAGACAATTTTTATGCAGTTTAAAATATTTTTATGCACCTAAATTCATATCTTATTGAAAAAAAAGCAGAGCAAAGAAAATAAATGTTAGAGATATGTGCCTTGTTAAATGCTGTCTGATATTTTTATTTGCATGCAACACACATTTGCTTTATTGCTTCTGAAATTCAATTTATATCCCAGATGTAACGGTACTTGTTTATAAAAGTAGAAAAGAAAACTAAAAGGAATTTCATTAATGCAAAGGATTAGAACCAAGTCAGGAGAGCATGATTGTTGCAGCATAAAATTCCACATCACCACAGGACAAAACAGAAGAAAAATATTTTCAAATTTCCTGGTTTTAAAATAAATTCCACTTTATTCTGCTTAGTTTATTTTATGTCTCATATCAAACCCCGCTACTTTTATTAACATCATCAAAAGCAAAATACATTTTAAGGATGAATCAGTTTTCAAGTAAAGGGAATCTATGTTCGGCATCTTTCTGTTTTAATTATACTTATTCAATTCTTTCTTGCTTCTCCTTGATTTTATGTTATTGCAGTAATTTTATGTTATTTGTTGCAGTAATTTTTCAACCGTGAAATGCTTTATCGAGAAATATAATTTAATAGTTATAGTTCCTATGAAATGTATTTCATTTCTATAATGAGAAATATTTTATTCAGCTGTTTAGAAAGTATACTTTATATGGTGCCTCAATCAATCTCATTTATAATAATTTCATATCAGATATGTGCCGAAAGCTTGAAAAGTGATTGTTATCAATATTTCATTTGGCTCATTGCGGAGTGAAAGCAATATTAGGATCAAAAGTCAGATGACAGAAGTGCTTTGTATTATGATCACATCAAAATGCATAATTAACATTGTAATTGAAGCAGTAGGTGACCCACCCGTAAGTACTTATTAATATGCAAAAAGGTGCCTTGAAGTGATAGTAATCTATTCCTACTTACTCTGTTCATGGAACGAAATCGAAGACAGGAAAGACAGTAAATTATTTCCATCTGAGTTTTCAGAAAGTTTCGAAAGCATATTTCTAGAAAGGTAGTTGTATGCTTATGATACTAAACTTAATCTCCCTCATAGCAGATTTATTACAGAAAGACATTTTATCTGAATTGTGAAGGTATTAAGATTAAAATTCTTAATTGACATTCATTAAGGAATGCTATTTATATTTTTTATTTTTATTATTGGGGAGTATAATACATCCCGATTAATATTTATTATTAGTATTATTTATGTTTAGTAATCAGTTATCGTATAAATTTTGTCTGCACTGTTACTTTTAATTTCTCCAGATCTCACCAGGATGCAGACCCAACAGCGGCCGAGTGGTAAAATTGCTGAAAATTGATAGTTCGACCTAGGTTCGATTCAGGATAATGAGCTGACCGCATGAGCATTTTCATGTCTTTCTTCATGTGTAACGTGAATCTTAACGTGATCCGGTTTCTTTTAATCCTTCATGAAAGCATCCCTCCTCTTAGACAGATAGGACTAACATGCTTTGCCATAATCACAAAAAAAACTGAGCTTTGGCATTATTCATTGACTATCTCGATACTATTTTCTTTCATCTTCTGAATTGTCTGAATTCGATTGTAACCTTACTGGCTCAATTTGTTTGCGTTAATCCTTTGAAGGCCAAGGCTTCTCTCACCTGTTCGTTTAAATAACCAAAACACGTGAAATTCCATTTGTGTTTTATAATAATTTCTTGGCGCCTTCTTATTAACAAACAAAAGGTGTGAAAGTTCAAATTATATCGTTTCTTGTTCCTAAAAAAGGAGCTGCCATTATCCCCACAGTGTCACATTTAACCTAAAAGTGAGGAACCTCAAAAGAATGCTTTTACGACAAGATTGTTTTCAATAAAAATAAACTGATATAATGCATTTTAGGCAACTGCACCTTAGACTATTGTTATGCTATGTCATGTTACGTATTACCTGAAGTAAGTGCAGTGAATTGACTACCTATTATATTCAGAGAAGATATTATCTACTATGTAGTCAAGGACTACTTATTATTTACCCTAAGTAAGTAAGTATTAGCTCCATACACAAATTAGAAAACCAACAACCTTACGGCGTCTTCAAGTCGTGACGAAATAGGGACTTCAGCCAGCACTGTTAAGTTCTGCCACCGCCGGCGACATCAACGGCACTCCTACCTTTCAGGGTTAAATTAGCTCAACTAAAATGCATTACATTACATGATACACATAGCGATACATAGTTGTGCAGGTGCATGTTTTATGGCGTTATCTATTGTAGTGAATACAAGCATCATGTTTCAGGAAATTATATATTACAGTAGATAGAGACCTGATGTTCCCACGTTACAAATCATTTTTGTGAACATGATCTGTTTACATCAGAGTTTACTATCAAAATTAAGTTAGAACTGTAAAATTAGTTTAGGGGGATGGTAGAAACTGGACATGAGGTCTCAGTCGTTCAGGTGGCCATTGGTGATTTGAATGAAAGCCAGAGAATGATTAAGAGCTTGAGCCAAATCTTGTAAGCATGATTTTTTTCTTGTAAATCTCATATTTTAGTACTTATATTTTGAGCTGACTTTTCTTCTATTTATCTCACAAGTAGTGGAGATTGGTTTTATTAAAACACAGCTTGTGTAAAACTGAAGAATACTGAAGGCTAAGAATTAATAAAAGAGTTAACTTAAACTTCTGCTTTCGGTGTTACTTTACTGGAAAATTAGGATGGAACTATAAGTCAGTATTTGAAATAGTTATATTCTGTACACTGAAATTTGAATTATTATGTTCTGCAACGTTGATTGAACTCTCTGTCAGGTTCTGAGAAGATATGCTTCGTTGGTTTCTGTTGCTGTTGAGAGAACGTTTTTCAAATATAAGAATCTTCTGAACTCGAAATTCCAGCAATTTGCATACCAAAATACAGAAATGTTTAGCTTTAAGTAGTAGAATAATTTCTTTAAGTACAGTGAGTTTCATGTTTGTATCTTAGATGAAAGTCATGTATATAACTTGATGTAGTACGTAGCTACCAGTTATTCAAGACTGAGTAAAGAAAATTAATGTCATTTGCTTAGAACTGAATATACGCATTTTAGTTCCTCAGTTTACTCCTTTCTACATACATTTTAGGTTGTTTTGTTCCCTGTTTTTATTAGACTAATGTCACATTTTAATATTCTTTCATTACTGATAATGAGCATTACTTAATTACGAGACAAATAAAATCTTGAGTGGATTCTTTAAATAATATGGTCATACTTTTGGATATTTTAATCAGAATTTCTCAGATGTAATATAGATTAAATAACCCAGAAGAATATTTATCATAAATTTCTAAGAGGCTCCATTTCCATTTACTAATCTAAAAATACGAGGATGTCTTTCCAAATTACATGTTTTGTTATACACACTCTGTGCTATTGTATTTAATAATGTCAGGCTTTTTTTTGATACTTTCGAAGAAAAGAAAAGATTCCAAAGAAGCAGCTAGCAGTCATTTAGTACATGTCTTTCGAAACGTGACAGATCCAAAATAGGGCAAAAAGAACTTAGGCACCAATTTTAGAAGAGAAAAAAAAAGACTAAAGGACAGAAAAAAAGTTCTATTCTACAGAGAATAGTTGCTATTGATTTTAGAATAGAACACAATCTCTATGTTCGAAGGCCTACGTAAAGGCTCTGCTCTCTTTAATGACAATTGTATCAGTTCATCGAACAGTAAAACTATTTTTAAGAAAAAAAAATGATTGAATCTGCGCTCTAGTTCTCGACAGCCTTAATGTGCCTATATGTTTAAGAACTATTATATTTCTTTTCAGGATACCATAAAACTTCAGTGCCCTTAATCGACTGAAGTATCAGAAAAACAGAAATTGTGCAAGATATTACGAAAGAAATTGATTTACTTTAATATTTATTTTAACACGGTCATGAAAATTACTTATTGTGCAAGCAATACAATTTTTCAAGCATTTGATGGTAACAAACAGCCATACAGTTTATGAAAATGGTATTTGTTTTACAGTTATTTTCTTAGCTTATTGTTTATTTTCTTAGCTTATTTGTTTTACAGTTATTCTCTTTCTTTCTTGCTTAGCTAGAATTCGTGTCAAATGAAAATGTATATGATAGATTATTATTTATCCGGGTTTTTACGGCCAAGCAATGCTGGATAATCCAAAGTCTAGAATTCAAGCATATGGTTAATTTTGCCGCATATTCAATCAGAGTATTATTTTTTAATATGTTTAGAATAGAATTAAGTCCTTAATCTCTAGTTTCAGCAAATGTTCACTTAAATATCATTAAACAAATATTAGTTGTTTTAATTCTTAGAGAAAGTGAAATATTTATAGCAGCGTTCAGCTAAATGAAACTTGGTAAATTTACATAACGAATAGAAAAAAAACCGAAATCTTGAATTAGAAATCTGCTTAGGATCTAGCTGCTTAAGAAACAGCTTATCGCTGAAACATTGATAATATTAATAAAATTTCAAAAATGAAATTAAAAACAAAGTTTTTAATAACAAAATTTTAATAAGCATTTGGTGACAGAAACAATTTTTATTAATTAAAACGGAGATCCAGATATTCATAAAAGGATTCATACTTCATTAGGATGTGTTAGAAATTAAATGTACATTAATTTATATTACAGCTAGCGGTGTAACTGTAACATAAATAACAGTTACCTATATAAATAAAAATTAAATATTTAAATTGTTAGCCTGAAAGGACGTTAGCCCATAAGGGCTATTATTCTTGAA
>KK122461.1:335013-375407 GCA_000611955.2 Stegodyphus mimosarum | reverse complement strand
TTTGAAAATTGTTACCACCAAATATTATCACCCTGTATTATTATATTTTAAGAAATTAAATAATCAATAATCTACGTGAATGTTTCTCGTATTGTGAAAAAAACAACGGTACTTAGAGCTATTAAGTTTAGAGTAACGTAGTTCTTCACCCGAATATGAGCACTGGAAGCCCGAATTTAGAATTTATTTTATTGTCTATTGCATATTTTGTAAAACTTTAACAAATTTTCAATAACGAACTCAACGATTACAAAGCGAGCAGTGGTAACATTGTACGGAAAAACATTTACATCCCCAACACGTCAGACTGCCTATCGGAAATTCTAAAGATAGCTAAAAATTCTAAAGATTCTAAAGATAGTTTTTAGATATTTTTAGCCAAAATTGACATTTAACCAAATATTCTCGAAACGTGTATGTGTCTGTAAATAAAGAAAATTTACTCTTTGGACGTAACATAAATTCTAAAAGCTTTCATATTTTTTCTAAGCTTTGCATTTATTGCTCTCGAGTAGCTCAGTTTGTTGATAATTAGCAGACTGATTCATTTTAAATACAATGTAAAAATTTTGTACTTAATATAACGTTTTAAGAATTCCTAATGAGTGCTAGCGCGTGGAAAATAAATTCAAGTTCATTTTGTTTTGACAGTAGCAGCACTTGAAAAGAGGTTGCTTCCATATTCTTTCCGTTGTGATCTGACAGTTTTGTCAGAACTGTATTTTGCATGAAAACAATAATCATTAATCATAAAAATACTGTTCGCAGAGTAACAAATTTTTTTTTTGAATGCACTGAAAAGTTTTTAATAGTTTGCTGAAATATTTATTACTTCGGTTGGCGGCTTAATTACTTTCAGAGAAACTTCTCAGTGTATCACAAGTTTTAATTGCCATAATTCAATAAGCGTAATTATTCAAAAGTCGTCTACAAGAAAGAAGATACTAGCACTTTATTTTGACAGACAGATATACTATTCTAATTTTTAATGTTATTACATGTTAATTTTTTAATCAAAAGATAAGATAAAAAAAGGCTTATTTTAAAAAGGGAATTGACAGTTTCTTATTTTGTTTATACAGTTTTAGACGTTGTTTCAGGTATTTTATTGTATCGGTTAAGTGAAATTCTGCTAAACGGCCTTTCACTATACATTCTTTTCAGATATTTTAGAAAAGAATTTTCAAATGTGTAAAATATCTGTATACATAAAACAACATAAACTTTCCTGCACAATGCAGAAAAAGTTTTCATTGTTTAACCTCATTCATTTGGCAGTTGATAAACAATAAAGTTAACAGACAAGGAATTAAAGAACCATTCTTTGCATGCTAATCTAACACTTCTTTGAAGAAACTGCATTATTAAAATTGGTGAAGACGTAACAATTGCCTTCCTTCTTTAGCGTGCCTTCGTTGTGTAACTGGAATGCATGTCTGACTAGCAGGCGGGAAGTCTAGACTTCGAATCCCGGCGACAATAACGTTGATTATTTTCCCTTCCTTGCTTTAAAAACAAATAATTGTTAGTAGCGTCCAAAACTGAAAGGTTGTGGCCGATAATTGGTACCCACTACGGTTCGCGATTGGATCCAAGCTTTCCCAATCTCCCTTTAAAGTAGGGGATAATGTGAGGGCGTTCTCCCTTCTTGCAACGGGCATTCATGGTGTAACTATTGAGCGCACTTACATAAGTCCGAAAGTCACGGCACCAAATTGTTCGGTAGTACTTTTTGGGAGGACATCACAGAACAAAGTTAACAATTTTGCCTCCAAACTAACTAACCTAAACAAAACATTACGTTGTGAATTATTGTACCCGAACAACCCTACGAACCTTGATGCTAGTGAATTTAAGATAGATCATGTAATAAAAAAATGTAACTTAAACATAACAAAAACACAATAAACATTTTTTAATTTTAAGGAAACTTACAGTTTATTTTTCAATCAGATCATCTATGTATGAATCAATATCTATTAATTAATTTAGTCGACACTCCGGGGAGTGAAAACAAATTCAAACTTTAACAGCGAAACAAATTGCTTAACAAACATATAGAATTTTTTTAAATCATAACCATTTCCTTAAACAGTCATTATTTTCTAGTAACAATTTTCATTTTCTTAACAAATTAAATTATTAAAAAAATGACTATTTCATTTCATAACAAATTAATACTTCCTAAGCAAAACTATTTTATTTCTTAGCAAATTATGTTTTCACTCAACTTATTATTGCACAGAAAAATTAATTCTACTATTCAGATCAATCAATAAATTTGCCATCATAAATTTTCATTAAACAGAGTTGCACTTGAGACCCCCAATTTTAGGTAAGTTACGAGTATTAAAAACCTTAACAATTTAATTACAGATTTCGGTTACTTCGACCTCAACTAGTCTTACTCAGAAAATCAAATTTTCAATTCTATTATCATTTCATTCTTCAGAAAAAAAAATCATCTAAATTAAGCCAGTAAAAATTTAAACAAAGAGATCCTTCTAAGTAATAATTCAAACTAGTTCGTGTAGAGTTACAATTACAGAAAACCTATTTTCATTAAGATTAGACCCACTAAGAGAAAGGACAAAAAGGGAAAGTCTTATCTGAATGCGGTGGACACAGCACGCTATCCTCCAGCAAGGGTATTCTCAATCACAAAAATGTAACGAAGCCTTGAGGTGAGGTCCCTGGAATCTCTCTCAGAAAACAGATGTACGAGCTGGAGATGGAACATGGTCGGCTCCCGGCAAACTGGAACGGATAACAATCGTTTAAGTATTAACCGGATCCTTGGCTTAAGTAGAAAAATCCAGCATATGCGTGCTAGGCCAAACTGGAAACGTGGACACTGCAGCTACGAAACCCCGGTGGACTTCCAGGAAACTCAATAAACATGTTGGAGATGAAGGAGTAACCAAATGTAGTAGAGTAGCTTTCATTTTGCTTAGCTTTCATTTTTTCAGTAGCCGATACTAATTGCAGAAAGGATAACTCTGAAGTATTAGGAGGGCCAAAAATGCCCTTAAAGGAAGATAACGTTACGCAGGGATACCTATAATGGAGAAAGGCCCGATGCAAGCAAATAAAATCCGTTTGGCTGGTAATCGTAAGAAACATATTGAGGGAGCAATAAGCCCCGCTTCAAATTCTACGAGCTACTTTTCCATTAAAGAACAACGGAAAAAGCGTTCGAAAAGAGCCAAGCGACTCCTGCAACGCGTTTCTGTTAAGAAGGAGTGCCAGAAATCGCCAAACCCCACCAAAAACTGTGAAAAAATTGTTCGTCACACCCCGCCTTACGCCCAATGAAATTTCACGATTTTCTAATTGTTAGTTCAACCAATAACTTAACACCCGCCGAAAAAAACACGCCAACTAACACCTGGGAAAAGTTCACGTGACAGATATACTCCTCCTCGCCGGAAATGCTCTTATCAGTTGGAAAAATGCAGCTAAAAAGTCGTACTAAAAAAATTCCGCCCTCCTATCCTTTGAAAGCCCACGAAAGTAGGAAAATTAATTAAATAAATAGCCATAACTAAAAAATTACTTTAGCTATTGATTCGAAAGTAGTCTCAAATTGAAGATCAAATTTTTCTGCTTCTAGTAGTATAAATTATAAATATCGGAACACAGATTAAGTATTTTTAAATTAAAATATTACGTGAAAATACACAAAGTTCCATTGTCTGAACCTTTACAAGTTTCTCGAATAACGAAAGCTAAGAATGTAGAAACTTAAGTAAGAAAAACCTCAACTAAGATAAAACAAAGTTACACAGAAATTAAGTAGAAATACACGTTGTGTAGCATAAATTTGGAATATGGAAGATTAAATTTAGCTAACTCATTAATTACTTAATTAACTTAATTTCTCTACACAACATAACTCGAAAGCGCATACGCCTTGTAATTGGAAGGTCCTAAGTTCGAGTCTCCACAAGGGCATTTTCTTGCTTCGAATTAGCGTAATGTGTTCTCTTTATGTAATGTAATGACACTACGACGAAAGCAGAATGACGATTCAAGTCGACCGAAAGTTCTTGTTTATGTGAAGTACAGTTTTAAAGCTAACCTTCAGGGATACAATGCATGCCAGGTAGCTGTGCGTGCAGATAAAGTTTTTACACATAATTTAGGGAAATGTTAGACGACTTACGATTTCCGTATATTCATTTCAACTGTGATAATTTTATTGAATTAGAAACTGAAAGAATAGCAAGAGTTAACGTTTGCATTTATCTATACATAAATTTTACTTACTTTCATTGGGAAATTACCCAAATTGGTATTTGCTATGAAGCTTACTCTTTTTATAAAAATTCTCGTTACTGAATTTCGGATTTCGTACATGGTACACTGCGAAACAAAAGGGGGGTTCTATACAAAGTTCTATATCTCTCGTTCTACTACTTTTTACTTACTTTCATTGGGAAATTACCCAAATTGGTATTTGCTATGAAGCTTACTCTTTTTATAAAAATTCTCGTTACTGAATTTCGGATTTCGTACATGGTACACTGCGAAACAAAAGGGGGTTTCTATACAAAGTTCTATATCTCTCGTTCTATTAGACCGATTGATAAAATTCAACTTGCGTTTTTCATGTCCCGAAAGCGCGACTTAGGATATGTATAAGATTTATATATAGTAGTATTCTAATATAGGTACTTAGACACAAAATCGGACTTTTTCTAAAACGTCGTGCCAATTTTATACCATATTTTGATTTTACGACTCAACCTACGCCAAACTGCCAAGTGTCGTAAAACTCTTACTAGTAGTTTTTGAAAAATTAGCTCGCAAAATTTTAGCTTCCCAATGTTAATTAAATTTGATATATATTTATTAATTTCTGTTTGTTTTTTTAAACTTACTTGATTCCTTCCTCCAGAATTCGGAATTTGGGCTAAATTCAAATATAACTCGCTCATTTTCTATGATTTATTTTTTTAATTTTTATTTTTAAATAGTTTTTATAAATTTTTCGAAAAACATTTTGTATTATAACCTATAAAATTTTTAACATCATCTTAAAGTAGATGTATTTTCTAGGCACACTTGCAAAACATTAGAATCTTGTATTTAAAAATTTCCTAATATACAAGTGAATTAATTTACACATTGGCGTGTTTTGAAGTTTGGCATATTCGTTACAAGCGATAATAACTCCAAATGTGGTTTCCGCACTTTGTTAAAAGTACTTGAAAGTAATCAACGTAATCATTTTCCCGCTCGTTTACAATGAAAAAAGGAAAGGAAAATAGGTTGCTTTAAATTAAGAAGTTCGCCAAGTAAATTATTCTTGGCATAAACTGAAAAAAATGCGCCAGTATAAATTTTTAAATGTTTCTGTAAATTTCGCACTAAATTTTATAAAACGTAATATTTAGGCATAATTTGAGTCGTTGAATCGAAGTATGGAAAAGAATGGGTATGTCATTTCAGAAAAACTCTGATTTTGTGTCTAATTACATTAGAACACTTCTATACATAAATCTTATACATATCTTAAGTCGCGCTTTCGAGACATGAAAAACACAATTCGAATTTCGTCAATCGGCCCAGTAGATAGGGAGATATAGAACTGTCTCTTTTTTTCGCAGTGTATGACTATTTTCAATGCTCTTCACTGTTCTATACCTACTGAGTTAATTAATACATAAAATTATATTATCCGGAAATACATAAAGTTTGGAATATATGAGTAATATATTAGTCATCTGAGGTAGATAATATCGCCGACGAGGACCAAGCATTGTATTCATACACTAGCTAACACCCCGCTTTGCTGGGCACACTATCTATTTTGAATGTGAACCTAGACTTCTTATATGGACGAAATGCCTAATTTCGAATTGATAATGAATGCAAATTTTTTTAAATTTAAAGTCAGGAAATATAGTGCCATTCAATGAATCAAAGTCAAAACTTACACACACAAAAAAGAGTTTTGACTTAGTGCCGCCTGTGATTGTACAACAAAAATCCAATTTTGGACATTATTTACGTAGAATCCGTTTTTAGTGCACTTAATATAATGGGATGAGTAACTATGCAAAATTTCAAGTCAGTCGGGTGTATAGTCTCGGAGATCTCGTGATGAGTCAGTGGTATTTCGCTTATATATATATAGATAAGCATAATGCTGTTATAATGTAGCATTAATATATAATAATGTCAGTTATAATGTCCGCCTGTGATAGTATAACAAAATTCAATTTTGGAGAGGACTTACGTAAAATCTGTTCTTAGTGCACGTCTACCTCGTGGAATTAGTAACTATGTAAAATTTCAAGTCAATCGGGTATATAGTTTCTGAGATCTGATGATGAGTCAGTGGTATTTAATTTATATATATATATATATATATATATATAGATAGATAAAAAAGTTTGTTCAAATTATATGAAGATTTCAAAATTATTTTTAACTTTAAAAATTATGTATGATGGAGTAGCAAGAACATAATTCAAGAGGAACGGGATTCGGTTCAAACTGTCGAAAATATACAAAACGTTAAACAGGCATTTGTGATATAAAAAGTACAAGCTCTTCAGAACAGAAATAAGGAAAACAGCTAAAAATGTTGTATGGTATCTTTTAATCAGAAAGGAGAAAAATATCAAGCTTTATCATTATTTAAAATGTGTTTATTAGGAACGTTCTCTTCATGTTCTATTCAGTTTCACCTTACACGCATTTTACCAAAAATAATAATTATCCTAAGCTGGAGGGTTTCAGTTTATGATTCCTTTTCTTCACACCGAAAGGAACATTTAAGAAAATTATTCTTTTACTTGCAATACTATCGCAAGTCTTAAATTCTGCGAAAAATAAACTTTATATCAATCTCAGATTTTGCTATCTTCGTGTTTCTAAAATGACTGTAAAATCACCAAGAACAAATCATCACATGGCCACAATTTCAGCTTTTAATTTCCTGTAATTTTGCTGCTTTCTCATGGCCAAACTGAACAAATTCCCTTACAAAGTATGAAGAAATGCTAGTTTTCATTTTAAGCATGAGTAATAAAAAATTTTATTCATATTTAACACAATAATTAAGAATTATATTAAAATTTAATTTATCTTGAGCATAGCTGGGAAGTAAATAAAATACATATATACGGTAAATGTACATAAAAACGATACGGACACCAGACGAATAGGCCGTACTTCCTTGTATGATCTACTAAATTATAGTCATTTTTTCTGCACTTTCTTTAAACTTATGTCCTCGAATTTTATTAGAGATATATTTCTCATTCAATCAACTCACTTCTCACTTCGCGGCAAGGCAAAAATAAATAAAAACTCAAAGCAACTTCATTAAATTATAAGGTATTTCTCCCGCCTTCTTGGCATTCCTTCGTTTTGTAGTGGTTAGTACGCTCGGTGCGTATTCGAGAGGTCCATGGTTCCCGCGAATCCCGGCGAAGGCATTGCTCATTTTTCAAGTCTTCTGCTTCAAAAAATTTGAATGTCTCTATATTGCCGTCCGAACTAAAAAAGGTGGTGGATAATGATTCTCCACCACCAGGATTCGGCGATTGGGTCCCTTAATCGCCAGTCATCCTTTAAAAGGGAGAGAATATAAGGTATTTCTACAGCCTCCTTCGTATGATTTAGCAACGTAAGGAACATACATAGCTGAAAAAGCATTTCGACAACAACTTAACATGGCTGGAAACAAATTAGTGGTTTTCGCTTTTATTTTCTATTTTAATCAAAAAGGAAATTTTCAGCTGGTTCCAGATATCTTGAAAAGGGGAAGAAAAGTAATAATCTTAGTATCCCCAGAAAATTACTGGAATTTATTAGTCTGATTGGTTTATGAATTAGCTCTGGAAAGCTACTGAAATTCGATATAACTTTCGAATTTTACATCAGACTTAAAGAAGACATTCCTCAACTCAAGATTAGGTAAGTGTTTTTTAAGTGAAAATCAATAAACAAAGAGCCAATCATTACGCAATTGCCACTTGTTCACAAGCTGCCGTTAGTTCTTCGTCAATTCCCATTCCTTCCACTGAAGTGATTTTCAGACGCATTTTGTTTTCACTTTGTTTTTATCTGTGTGAGAAAATCAAGGAAAGTGTGTGATTTGATTTTAATTATAATAACAACTGGCGAAATACAACATTGAAAATTCTATCATAGTTTTTATATTATTTTTAGCCCAAAGAGCGTTAGCCCAGAAGCGCTATTAATTTCATTTTGGCATTTTCCGTTGAAATCTTTATATATCGGTTCACTTTTCAAACTGTTGCCACCAAATATGACAGCCCTCTATTATACTTAAAGAAACTGAATAATGAAGAATCTTCATAAATGTATGTATGTTTCTCGCATTGAGATAAAACGACGGTACCTAGAGCCATCCAATTTTGAATAACGTGCGTTTGCCCCCTCCCGAATATGGGCATCTGGAAGTCCAAATTTGGAATTTGTTGTATTATCTGTTTCATATCTTGTAAAACTTTAACCATTTTTGATTTCACGACCTCAAAGCGAGCAATGGCAACACTTTACGAAAAACAAACATTTTTATCTCCAGCGTGCGAGACTGTGTATCGTAAATTCTAAAGATAGTCTCATTTTAAAATTATTTTGCGAGTTTGCTGTTGAATTGAATTTATGGTTTAATTGCAAAGAACATGATATTTAATAAATAAAAGTAACCCACAAAACGTTAAAGAAACTGCCTTTTTTGCTTCATGTTAAATCTGAAAGCTTTCGGATTTTGTTTTTTATAATTTAATTATTATTAGTCTGAAAGAGTTATTCGTCTTCGAATACGACTTTGCGTTATATCTGTTTAACTCGTGTATCAGTTTTGGTACGCGTTTATTGCCATTCGGTAATACGTGATATTTTTCTTTCATAAACATTCTCTGTTACTAACTAACAAACTAAACATTTTAAAAGCAACAGATGCTGTTCTTAAGATTATTAGCATTATACTTTTAATCTGATTGATTTTAATAAAAATGCACTTCATTCATGATATATCTAATTAAATATTTTTATAGAATTACATTACATATTTGTTTTCACTTTTCAAATGTATAGACGATATATAACATTGCCATGTCAGTCTAAATGCATATTCATCTAATATCCTACAAAATTAATTTAGAAGTCAAACAACAAAAATCAGCGTTATATTTACAAATTTTTACAGGACTAGTTTCGATGGTTTTACCGAACCATCAGCCTCAGCTGCAAAAGCGCAAGTGAACGAGATACGATACAGCGATAAGATAAGAATGGCTGGTCAGGAGGTAAGCTACTGGCCCCATCTATTGGTGTAACAAGAAAACTAAAACATAATTTCCTTAAAGGCTGGAGGTAAATGCAGATTGGAATTAGGGATATTAACTAGAACAGAAAGATTTTTTGAATGTGAAACGCCTCTCGAAAATCTGATTCACTGGAAACCCAAAAGCATCTGAAAGCCAAAATTTGCAATTTGTTTATTTATTTCATATTCTGTAAAACTTTAACGAATTTTCGATTAACAAATGCAACGATTTCAAAGCGAGCAATAGCAACAGTGTACGAAAAAAGAATTGCCTTTTCTTCACTAGCCGGCGAGACTGTGTATCGGAAATTCTAAACATACGCTTATTTTAAAATCACTTTGAGATATTGCTGTTGAATTGAATTTTATGGCTTAAGTGCGAAGAACATGATGTTTAATAAATAAAGGTAACACAGAAAACGTTAAAAAAAGGGCTCTTTGCGATTAATGTCTTTTTTTTTCCATTGGCGGAACCAGGTTGCACGTTTGCACATTTTGGGTTCTTCGTTTTAGGTAATAAATACTTCTTTTTTTTTGGTGCAGTCATTTAAGTAAATCCATACTGCATCAATGATAACAATGTATTTCGATTTACCTTCTGCTCAGCAGTTTTCATACAGGCTGCTACATATTTTTCTGAAGCCTAGGCAAAAGCTGATAAACATTAGGTTTTTTAGCACTTTTGAGTTGCAAATTTTGGTTTATTGTTTTATTTATTGTTGTTAGAGGTATATTTAAAGACTTCTCAATTGCGTCGAAGATTTCCTCTTATTAACAATGATTTATCTCTAGAAGCATTAGGTAGATTAGAATGATTACGTACCATTTACGGTTATTCCTGTTACGGAAGATTTCTGTTACGGATCCATGTAGAAATAATAATTGACGGTTTTTCCCTTTTCGATTAATAATCCTGCTTGCTTGCCACTTGTAAATTTTAATATCATGTGATTGACAAAGTTTTTGAATTATGGAATCGGAACACTCCTCTTCGGAAAGCACAAAACATATCCTTCAATCCATAGCTTTTTTACATACCACATTTTGAAAAAAGAATAAATTTTAAAGCAACAAATGATATTTCTCTGTTTAAAAAGTAAATTGCGGCCCTAAAGTTTTATTTATTATTTATTTTTTATTATAAGCATTTCCTCTTTTAAAATTCTTTCTTGAAACTGTTCTGAAATCATGTAAACACCCTCTGTCTTACATGATCAAAGGTGTAAAGTATATGCTTCAAGATATTTACCATATACTGTTTATCAGAATCAAAAACAAATATTTTTAGAAAGTAGATTTAATATAGCGGAACAGTTATGTGGTAACATATAAGGCGTCAGGTGCAAAAATTTTATGTAAGAGATGTATTCATAGAGAATATATTCGTCAGATTTAAAATTTAGTTCTGTGGTTAAGTTTCAGTTCGTTAACAGTTAAATATATCTTTCTAACATATCTTTTCTTTCTTCTTTGTAGTCGTTATATTTAAATAAGCAAGAGATCACGAGTTTTTACAGTGAAATTAAAAAATATGTTCACCGCATTCCGGTTTCAATAGGCTGTTGTTTACTCTAACGTTTATGGATTTTGATAGCTTGTTGAGACAATGGCGGCTTTGCTATGTGCTTCGTATAATGTCCGCTCAGGTAATATATACGGCTGATTACTTAAGTGAAGAAGTAATTATGTTTCAGGAGAGGAAAATACCTTATTTTTAAATCCCTTTGAAGTATTCAAACGAAATCTCTTAAATTCCTTTAAAGTATGTTAGTTACACAACAAAATAATTACTTAATTTTAATCTGCAATGACATTCGATTTAGATCGGAAGTTTCAGCTGCCATACAATGAGGATGTTTGATAAATGCAGCTATTGTGTAATGGAGATGTTTGATAAATTAACTTGTTTTATTTTGTAATTTTTATTTTATATTTATTATAGCGGTTATCAGAAGCATGCCATTGTGTTTATAACATAAAGTTACTTAAGCTGCTCGAAAATTATATCACTGCTCTAAATCCCTTGCACAATTACTACTCGATTAATAGACATCAAATTAGAGATACTTGATAACGATAAAATGTGCAAACTCTGCATTGTGTTTTAGTTAGTCATCTCTGAAGTGGAATCTGTTCAAAATAACAGTGCAGGCTTCGATATTTTTATCGTACACTGCGCAAAAAAAGGAGGACAGATCTATATCTCTTGTTCTACTGGGCCGATTGGCGAAATTCAAATTGCATTTTTCATGTCTCGAAAGCGCGACTTAGAATATGTATCATATTTATATATATAGCATTGTTCTAATATAGGTATTTTAACACAAATTCGGACTTTATCTGAAATGACACGCACTGTTTTCCACAATCCGATTTTACGACTCAAATTATGTCTAAATATTAAATTTTATAACTGTGGTGCGTATTTCACAGGGAATTCAAAAATTTATCTTGGCGCATTTTTTTCAGTTTGTGCCAAGAATAATTCACTCGGCGAACTTCTTAATTTATAGCAACCTATTTTCCTTTCCCTTCTTTTCGCTCAACACAAGCGGAAAAAAATCATCGTTCGTACTTTCAAATTTTTTTAACAGAATCCCTAAACCGTATTTGGCGTTATTATTGCGTATAATATACATGACAAATTTCAAAACGCGCCAAAGTGTAAATTCATATAATGTTAGAAAATTTTGAAAAAAAAAAACTAATTTTTTGCAGGTGTGCCTAGAAATACATCTACTTTAAGACGATCTTAAAAAATTTGTAGGTTATAATACAAAAATGTTTTTGAAAAATTTATAAAAAATATTTAAAAATAGAAATTTTCAAAATAAATCATAAAAAATGTGGAATTATATTTGGATTAAGCCCAAATTTCGAATTCTGGAGGAAGGAATAAAGTAAGTTTAACAAAAAAGAGATATTAATAAATATATATCAAATTTAATTAACACTGGGGAGCTAAAATATTGCGAGCTATTTTTAAAAAGCTACTCGTGAGATTTTTACGAAAGTTGGCAGTTTGGAATAGTTTGAGTCGTAGGATCGAAATGTGAAAAACAATTGGCATGTCGTTCCAGAAAAAATCCGATTTTCTGTCAAAATACTTATATTAGAACAATGCTATATAAAAATCTAATGCATATCCTATGTCGCGCTTTCGAGACATGGAAAACGAGAGTTGAATTTTGTCACTCACCCAGCTAGAACGGCAGACTTTTCCCATTTTTTTTGCGCAGTGTGCGTACGTTAACCCGGCATAATTTATTTGCTCGTTCTTGTACTAACATTTTTACCTTATGCAAATTAAGGCAATATGATGCTATTATCTAGCTATTATGAAACCTATCACATGTTTATATTATGGTAATTTTACAATACTTGCTTTCTGAGGTGATTAGAAGTAAGAATTTATAAATTTCGTTTTCAGTGAAATCTTGCGTATATTAGACAAACTCCGAGATATTTAAAATTGACGGTGAAGGAGAGTATTACGTATGTGAAGCAAAAGCGATTCAAAAGGTTTTCATTTGCTTGCTATTTTGGGGACATTGTTCTTCAAAAATGAAAAACGCAAAGCTTTCCTGAAATCACAATTACTGGTTTACTAAGATACAGGTCTATATGGATTTCCTAGAACAGTCGGTCATTTTTTTTTTTTTTTCATAGCAATCAACTTAATGACGCAACCCTCACTCGCTTTGCAATGGAGACATTGATAAACCAGCTCTGATCCCTGCCTCTCTTCTTTCGATATGACATTAGAACTTGCACGAGAAGCATTGTAAACTCTACTGTCGCCATCGTACCTTCTTTACCGGTATAATACTAGAGAAGCATATCACTAGGCCCCATTTCGAATACCGGAAAGACATGGATATTTGTAAGTACATAGAGGTAAATTACTGACAAGTTCTAAGTGCTTTAGGGCGGCTTGGCGGTAGAAAGACACCTGTGTTTGTTATAATTATATGATTATATGATATAACCCATAAATCACGAATGGCTCAAAATTTAACCTTTTTTTGTCCTACAGGAATGCGTTTCTCGATCATCGAATCTCTAAATTTATAATGACAACATCTTAGACAATGCCGGAATATATCCAACAATAATTTCTCCCTCATTCATACCAAATAGTACATGCAGTTCCTCTTTTTATTTCAAACTGCAAAAATTTATTCCCACTAGTATACTTTACCACTATTATTACAAACATGAAATATTTGGCTGCAGCAAAATTCTTCAGCGAATACATAAGTTATACTTCTGATACATTACCTAAGCATAATGTACCCACCAGCAACAAAGCGGTAAGTTCACTGAACACTAAAAGTTCGGTCCTGGGTTCGAATCCCAGCGAATGACCTGGCTACATGGGCTTTCTCGTTGTTTTGCTTATGTGCAACGCGTATACGAGCCAGTTTGTTTTAGGAAATTCTGCATGAAAGTATCTTTCCTCCTAGTCAGATAGCCATCGTGTGCTTTGCCATAACTAAATAAACCTAAGCGTAACGTATGCATAAAGAAAACCGCTTAAAATTGTTTTGCGCTCAATCGTTCACCACCATCCTACTATGAAAGACTTTTTTTCGTGGAAATTTGCTGCTACGTCTTATCAGTATGATTTACCAGACTCTTCAGTATAGTGAATTATGGTAAACATAAAAGATTGTTTAACTCGTAAGAATGTTGCAGACGCTGTTTTCTCGACGTTTCACCAGCAAATTTAGGAATTGTTTCCAGATAAACATTAATAGCGTTTCGAGGACTATGATAACGCCAAAGATAAGAAACTATCCAAAAGATCAATCATCACTTGTCACTAACTGCTTGCTGAAATCATTGACGGAATGTCAGTGCAATGGACGATCTCGAATGGACAACGGTTCGCATCAATACAAAAGGCTCGTTATAATGTCTCTCAAATTCTCTAGCATTGAAGATGATTAATGTCTCCGATAATTAAGTGTAATGAATGTACAGCTTATAGATAGTGGACTAAGAAAGGCAGGCATATGGCGGCTGAGAAATGATTATGTTATGTGTTCTATTTATAAATAACAAATAACTAACACTTTTCTATATCAGAGTGATAGAAGATTCGGCAGAAAAATTTCGCTTGTACAAAGTTTGATGAAAATAATCATCGGTTGGTAAGGCATAAGAATTTGCATTGAACTCTGTGGTATAAAAACTGTTCCACTGAGAACATTAAATTAAAAGAAGAATTTCAATTTTATAGAAGAGTCATGTTGCATGATTAGAGCTGTTTTGTATAGATAGAATACGGGTGCATTCGAAAGCTCAATAGTTGAGAACATATTAAAAGGTGATTTCACAGAATGTGTACATCGGTTAGTAAGCAAGCTGCATTTTAACTTAATTAACTTTCCTACTGTGTTCCGCATACATACACTATGTTTCGAACGTACATACATTGTGCTCGTATTCAAATAGACCCAATCTATCTAATTTCAATAACTACAAAAGTTTAATTTTCTACTTGAAACAAAATTAATGTAACAATTTCTTTTGTTTTCTAAGAAAGTATCCGACATACAGCACAAATTTTCGTATTTGTTTATCCATATTTAATTCAAGAAAGTACAGACAATAAATGTAAAAATAACATAGAAATTTCAGCTTTTTACACAAAATAAATCTATGGGAAAATTATACTCGTATAAAGTAAAATTTCATTATAGTTACAAGATCTTTTAAGAATTTAAAAAGAAATAATAAAAAGTGGAAATGAAATAAAAATAACGTACCTTCATACATGTTTACGAAATATACATGGACACAGTTACCTGCTGTATGATTATATTTTTAATGCAGTAAAATGTTCATCACTGAGACACTGTAGCAGTACATTTTGTACATATTTATTCGAGGGCGACTTACATATGTATTTACCGCACATCATACATGCATTTTCAAATTTATTGTCTGATTTTCTCAGATAGCAGCAATCTCTTTTTTCTGTTGTGCTCGCCGTCCTTGTGTTTCGGGACAAGAATTTGCATTGCATTTTGATTTCCTCTGTGTACTTTAGCTGCAGCTTCTTGTCGTGGTAGTATTCCCTCCGAGGGTCTACTGAAGGGAATAACACCTAGCGCTGTGGCTAAGACTTGTACTTAGACTCGGCTCCTGGGATACGTAATCAGTTTTCACACTGATTAGAACCATCGATTCTTCGGCAGTAGATTCAAGCTCGGCAAGGACCGTACTGGTTCAGTTTTGTCTCCTCCTTGGTTGTGGAGACGCTACATGGTTAGACACTGAAAAGTTATCTTCGGAGATTTAACTTCCGTTGGTTAACACCGTGAGACAGTCTTTGATCTGTATTCTCTTCCGGTTGGAGCACGGTGACCACTGATTTATGATTCAATACTTTGGCTGTGTGCATAATTGTCGCCTTGAGTTGAAAGGGGATTCCCCTAGGATCTCTTCTTGAGGAGGAGGTGTAATAACTATGTTAAGGGCTTGAAAAAGGCCCGGGTCTGGGAGTCTCCCTCTCTGATGTACTGGTGTACTGTTATGGGAATCATCTTTTCTTCGGAAAATATAGTCTTGTACTAACGCCATAGATATACCTGCAATAAAAACTCGCCGCCTTCTCTGTGATTTTTGTTTCCAATCAGAAAGTGTTGTCAGGAATAAATTGTACGCATTCACAGCTGAAACATTAAAAACATTTGAATATGCAACGACTAACCACCTGTTAGCTTTACATCTATAAGGGTTTTATTTAAGATATTTAAAGCACTTCTCGTAGAATTATAATCGAGAAATACTTGTTGTTATAAATCCTGAAAGGGTAATATTCATGACAGAATGTAGTGTGTAACACATTTATTTCTTTAGGATATGTGTGTGAAAAGCATAGTTTCATTCGTGAAATCAAATCTTGATGGATAAACTTCGCTGTTTTTAGTTTAAAACTATTCAGGAGGAAATGCAAGTTTTGTTTCTTCTCATTGTTCCAATCGCAGTTACAATTCTTTTCAGTATCATCTATCCAAGTGCGTATGAGGAAAAAAACTGATCACACAATTCACTTAATCTAAAAGGTTTTTTTGTGTAGTACCACACAAATAAAACATACATTTCAGGGTTATAATTTTCAATTTATATTATGGTCCAAAATACATGAATGGAAAATGCTAACTCTTCAAGGCAAAAAAAAATAGTTTTCTTACTGTCGAAATCTTTACGAACTTTTACGTAAAATCTTTTAAAAACATTTTGCAAAAATTAATAAACCTCTCTCCTTCTGTTGTAAGGGATTATTAGCTGATTTACGCAACATTGACATTTTAAAATAAACTTTTATATTTACTAACCCTAATTAACGAATTTCAGGCAATAAAATGAGATTCCCATTGTTTCTAAATGCAGTTTTCATGGCGTGCAAAAACTTCCATTATTCTGTCCCTAATGGGAAAAAATTCGGGTTTAGCTCAATAAAGCATTCTATTCAGTAAATTAGTGAAACGGTAGTGCATTATAACGTTTTTCTGGTGAAAAATGTTTTAAGTAGTTTTAATTTAGTAAACGCAGTAAAAAAAAGTTTTTGAAATCCTTGCCACTCAGAGCAAAATCAAAAAAGATTACTGGATGACTTCTTTGCATATAATTGATGTTTAGAACTTAAAAAAGTGACTTCCCATTACAGTCGAAGTAAAATTTGTACAAAGTCATCAAACATGAACCTACTGCTCAATTTAAATGCAATCACTAGCATAAAAATGTTTTAAATACTCCTGTTACCTTGAGGAGAAAATAAAACTTTATAAAGAGAACCAGAATATTTTGAAAAAAAATTGCGTTGATGAATATCGAAGTGAAATTCTTCTCTTTTGAGAAACAATTTAACATGCTTATATAGGAGTATTTTCTAACTGGCGTGTCACTGATCTTGATAAAGTTTAAAGGCATGAAAAGTTTATTTTAATATTTGGCTACACGATCTGGGAAGTGTTCAAACATAACTAGACTTTCTCTTTTATATTGGATTGAATAAAAAAGATAACAATGTAAAAGTCACATTATTTCATTATTATGAAATTAGCCACTGTTGCACTATGGCATCCACTGTAGATGTAAAAACAAATAATTGCAAACAAATACATAATATAAAGATGATGGCAAAACATATAAAAATAATGAATCTCACTCCAAGTGACTCAATTTTGATCACTTGAGTTTTGAAAGATGTAGTTATTTTGTAGTAAATTTGATAATTATATCTCCTATACAACAAAAAACCCTTAATCAAATAAACTGCATGTTTCTTTGATTCATAAGTAACACAAGTGAAATTGTGTCTCGTATGGAAGCGATACAAGTTCACTTGATTAAAAAACATGATTTTAAACATACAAGATTGAAAATAATTGTACAGCAGATTTAAAAATCAAAATTTAAACACCCTAGTATAGTCATGCATGTTCACAATTAGTAAAATACTTAAGCATTCAAAACGTGTTATAAGCAAATTGTAAGTTCATCAAATGTAGAAACAACACATGTTATATTAATTACTGCAATTCGAAAAAATACATAAACTATCGAATACCCAGATAGTCTGTAAATAAAGGAAAATATTCTTGAACTTATGGAAAAATAAAATATTAAATACTTTATCAAATATCGGAATACCACTCGTTGCACTAATAAGATGTGTTTCAGTCAGTAACTTCTTAATATTTTACGTATCTGAGCAAGTTACGCTGGACGTTGATTTATCTTGGTTCATTCCATTACGATGCTAATTACGATTATAGCCTTTATCCAAGTTTGACAGCTAGAAAGATGGCTAAAATATGCATGTATTGAAGAGCCGTCAAATTTAAAAATGAAGTACCAGGAATGTGCTGAGCGTGTGAAAAAGTCAAATTGCTAGAATTAAATTCACTAGCAGATTGGTAGACTTCGATCTCAGCGAGAGCGTAAAAAATCTTAACAAATCCTTTTAGGCGATAATTCGAATCTGAGCTCTTTCTGAATTTTTGTTCATTAATGTTGCCATTTTTTATTTGTTCTTCTGTTTGTATGTCGCATAATGCACAGACGATAGGCACAAAAGTAGATTTTCTGCGCACAATCTCTCTTGCATGTCCATAGACATTTAAATGCGTTGTTTTTAAAATACGAATAAGATTTGATTTCATGTAACGTTAAAATGATTTTTGTTGATGTTTATTAACTAGTAATAGCAAATGTTCAATATTGCACCATCGAATAAAGCAGAAAATAATATTCCAAATAAAGTTCCTGACGAGAATCTTAAACGCAACTAATTTAAAATTTTCGAATTGTTTTTTCAAACCACGTCCAAAATTTCTGTCTTATATTTCTAAAATTACAAAATTCGAAGTCATGGAAGCTGTCGTTTATAAAGTTTTAAATTTTCTACAGGTTACGTGATACGATAATTTACTTTCTCGTTAAACAGGATGGATAAATATAACTAATTATTAAATTTTTTATAGATTCGGTGATCACCTTATGATTTCAAGACCTGTACCAGAAAAAATACTTTCTTCATGTACCACGATTTCACTTAAAAATGACATGTAGTCATTTACTTATTTACGCTGAGTTGTTTTCTTTCTTTTCTTTTGTTGTCCTATTTATAGTTATTTTTTTTATTTGCTCACTTTATATATTTCTTCTGAAAACGCATTTTTCCCTATGGGAAGAATAGACATACTACTGTTTGACAGTGAAAATACGTGTTCACAGAAATCCCCTTGTTATTCCAAATAACTGCTTTCTTTCAAGTGCGAAATTTTTTGAAACTTTCTTAAGGTATGTGTTCCGCTCTCTTTAAAAAAGCGCAGTGTCTTTCATATAGCCTAATTGAAAAAGACTCTGACTGGTAATTTTGAATTAAATGTTAATTATTATTAGTGTATCGAATTACGTTGTTAGTAAGATTAACAATAAAACGTAATGAAGAAAAGCGTTCAAAGTTTAAAAAATATATATTAGTGAAAACGTTATTTAGCATACAATAGAAATTCGTAGTAAATATTTGGATTCTACATATTTTGCTGGGCCGCTGGATGACAGAGATGATTTTTTAACCCACTTTTTTGTGCTATAGAGTTTTCGTATGCAAGTAAGTTGTAAGTGTCGAGGTCAAAATGTTACTAATAAATTAGTAATATGAGCTTGAGGTACGATGGATGTATAGCTTTTCGAGGTCACCAGTTGCTTTTCGGTATCATCCTAGGACATGGCAATATATTAGGTATTTTCTTCGCTGAGGAGGATATATGAAAGATTTTGTCTATGTATTTCTTCCGCTTGAGAAGCTGCTTCGCTGGCAGTGAAGTGCCAACAGAACACCTTGATGCAGACTGTGAGCAACAGAAAACGGAATACCACTTCGATATCTTCGAATTGCTACAATGAGTTTAAACTTACATGTATTTTCTCTTACTAACTTATTCTATACGTCTGACATTAAACTTATTCCAAATAATACCATTTTAAACTAAATTTGTATATACCCCAAACAATACCATTTTGTGTACCAACATGTGTAATTCGAATAGATAGGTAATTGAAGCCATTGTAAATGCTTTGTAAAACGGTATTTAATTATATGCATGAAGAACTTCTGTTTAATGGACTGTTAATTTACAAACTGCATTTTTAGGAACGGAGGAATAATCCTAAACATTTTATGGTCTTTGAACGCTAATTAACATGTTTACTTGCCTCCCAACCGGTATAGCGGCTAGCGTCGCTGACTGCCGTGCAGGAGAGCCCGGGATAGAATACCGGAGAAAGCATGGATGTTTGTAAATGTGTAGTATCTAAATATGCGGCGAGCCGAAACTCCTCTCGTGTGGTTTGGTGGAAGGGGAGAGGGCTGGAAGAACCCTGGGGTGCTCTCCATCAAAAGTGGAAGCGGAACTGAGCCAAATTTACACGGTCACCTGTTAAGTCCCAATCGCATTATGTTTCCGCTACTACGGACTGGACATCGAAAGGGACCATTCTCAGAACCCTCACATTTCCAGGAAACCC
Source organism: Stegodyphus mimosarum (assembly GCA_000611955.2). Lineage (NCBI taxonomy): Eukaryota > Metazoa > Arthropoda > Arachnida > Araneae > Eresidae > Stegodyphus > Stegodyphus mimosarum. Next base: position 355,045 of record KK122461.1, on the reverse strand, counting down.
ACGTGGCTAGGTTACCATTTTCACTTACTACAAAGACTTAAACGCCAAACAGTAATCGATTATCGTTCAGATTGGAATCCCATGATCCTTCAGAATCAGAACTTTCATCTGATTGGTTGATCTCTACCCGGGACAGAACTCCAGCCGAAACGTTTTCGGCAAGGTTTCAAAAAATTCTGCGTAGCTGGTACATCGCTTCCGCAGCTAGGTGAGACTTTGCTTTCATCGGACGTGTTTTTTCTAGGAATCTTCAAGTTTAAATAAGGGCTACCAGTCTCGTTTCTCATAAAAGTACCATCTAGCAGGGACCGTCGCTAGATGTGATAACCTTTTTAGGTGCTCAAGACTCAAGATGCTTGGGCTGACTACATCAGACAGCTGAGCATAAAGTAATAACAACAGCAACATATTCACTTAGATGCCCTTGGGATTTCACAAAATCAAGAGCCCATGCTAATCTAAAGGAAGGGCCGATGCAAAAAGTTATTGCCAGGTATGTTTTTTTGATAGGCTCCTTTTGATGCTATTATGTTGATTGCTTCTGGGAGGCATATTAGTCTAATGTGATGGCTGGATAAAACGTGAAACATAAAAATACAGAAAATAAAATTTTTATAGTTTAATTAAGTGATTAATTCAATGTTGGTAACTGCTTTGCTGTAATATTTCTCACTGAGATTTTAAACTTTCTTTCAGTTCATGTCTTCCTTCCATGAACTTTTAAAAAAGTGTTTAAACTTAAATGCGTTGCTCAATTTTTATTATAATATTTCTCACCTTTGCAGTCACAGTATTATATAAGTAATCTATAAACTAAATGTGCTACCGTATGAAAACAAAAGCCGTTCTTTGAATGAAAATAAACTTTTGAATTTTTTCTTGATTAATTTCAGATTTAATTTAGATTTTGCTTACCCTCAGAATCTAATATCTTCTATTAGCTAGCTTTTATTTGAGGATGTAAAAAAAAGACTTTTTTTGCTTCCTTTTGTTATATCCTTTCAATGGCGTAATTAATGTAAATATAGTTGCACTGCAGCCTTTTGTTACGCTTAATGACATTGGAGAAGTAATTGTTTTGCGTATTTATCCTCCAAATGACTACTACTTTGCTTTAAATTAATCACTTCCAGAGAACCTGCAGAGACAGTTATTTAATATATAATTACGGCAACATCAATGAAAAATGATAAAATTAAATGTTCTTTCATATGTTTCTATTAATCACTATTCCGAGAATTATACGAATGGGAGTATTACATATCTCTTTGAAAACGTATTATTTTAAATAACGTACAGTATGCAACGAAACACTCAATTGAATTGTGTGTTTCATTGTGTGTGTGTGGCGATCATTAATTATAAAACGGATTTCATTGTGTTGGATATTTACCAAAGATTAAAATTACTATTTAGGAACGTAATACCCCAGTAAACAAGAGCGTAGATAATACAGTTTTGATTAATCATCCTAATATCCACAATAATCCATTAAATGATTTCCGATGTTTTACATCAAATGGTATGTATTCCGTTTGAAGCATTTATAAAGGCTTTTTATTGAAGATTATGTATTACCATTTAAGTGAAATCGTGATATTTGCGGCTCTGAATTTGCAGATAATTTTAAAGCAGTAATAATTACGCTGTTAATGCTTAGCAATGCAATAGTTTCCTGCAATTTTATGAACTTTTTATAATCATTAATTTATGCCTGTTCGATAGCAAACATTAAAGCTCACATAGAATTCAGCATTACCAAACCTGGCACATTCAGATGGATAAAACGCGATGATGAAAAGATGCTGGCTAACTAAATTTAAAAATAGGATTAATTAATCGTATTGAATCGATCTCCAATATAGACTAAATTGTTCCAGACTAGAAGCTGAATTAAATTATAAAGAATACATGTTATTTACAAGAATAACTACTATGCATCTATATTGCATCTGGAAAATATTAGGCTGGAGCAAGTTACTTAAATGCGAGCACTTTAACTGTTTAATAATTTAGGTAAAAGCTCAAGGTAAATTTTGGGAGAAGACTTCCGCGTTTCCAAAACAGCGCGAAACGTAATTAATTAAATGAACTTTAGCTGTTATATATTTATATCTAGGTAGCTGAATCAAAACATTCAGAGATCATACCCATAAATATGACAATTATACCATTGAAACAACTCATACGTCAAATTAAGATATTTTCGCAACAAAATATTTCTACCAGTGTTTATAGAGGTGTACAAATAACTTTTGAAAGACGGCTGTTGTTCAAATGTTAGAGCAAAAAAATCAGAAATCACATGCTACTGGCAGAGAAAAATACTTTTCTTTTAAGACTAATATACTGTAAGGCTTCGACTGTTCGTTCTATAGGCGTTTTTTGTCGAATGACCAAAGGTCAGTAAACAAAAAAGGAATTTCTATTAAAGTAAAAAAAATCTGATGTGCACACCACATGATTTCCTTGTACAGAATATTAAATTATACGCAGTTTTTGCTGCATTTCATTTAAACGTATGTCCTTGAAACTTCATTAGATATATTTGTCATTCAATTAATTCGGGTCTCACTTCGCAGCAAGGCACAAACACATGAAACTTCAAAATATATTTATTAAAAATTATAAAATATAGAAAAGTATAAAACACCCAATACAGTTAAAACAACTAAAAAAGTAATTCTTACAATTAAAATTAGAGTTTCTACGCAAAAACAAGCATTTCGACCAGCGGTCAAGAAGGCAGATTTTTCGTTCAACAAAAACTGAAAGATTACTTTTCGTTCCATTTAGCAAAAAGATACTGAAGGTGCAGAAACTGATTTAATTCACTGTTTTGCTATGTTTCAAATGCAAACAAATATGACTGTTATGGTAAAAAAAAATCAGGCTTAGCTGTACTTAAACAACTTTTAAATTGTTGATAATTCTACAATTATTGCTTGCAGATTAACTAAAGGCATAAATACCTTAACTGGAAGATAAGAACAACATTATTCAATCATTTTTAAAGGAAGAAATGCACAATTTACCAACATGTAAGAATGAAAAAAAAGCTTAGCTCATGAAGCCGAGTGGATATATATATATATATATATATACTTTTGGTGTTGCAGGTTGCAACCAAAATGGGAGGTGCACAGCTACATTTTATAGCAAGCCTACACACCAAATTTCAACGTTCTGAAGCTACTCGCTTTTGAGTTATACGAGATACATTCATATATACGTACAGACGTCACGAAACAATCTCCGAATCCCTTTTAAATCCTTTTTGCAATCCGTTTGGAGGAAAAGAGTCCTTTATTCTGTCCTTGCGTACAAATATCAGACAGAAACATCGTTAAATTGAATTCCATACAGGTCAAAATGGGCATTTTCTTTGAAATATGATACCCTAAAACTTCCGCGATTACAATACTTCCTTTATTTCGTACAAAGAATATAAATGACAGTGTTCTATAGTGTCAATATCTTTCTCACTCGGCAAATTCAACAAGGATTATGACTCGTAATTACCCCGTCATGCAAAGATTTCTGGGTGAAATAGAGTTTTATTACTATAATTCAATATGGTATTTTAATACCTTGCAAGTGTCCACTGAGTATTTTTGTAAACGAAAGTAGCATTTAACGTCCATGACTCAGTCAAAATACGTTATTTTTCTCACATCAACAAGCGATAACTTGACTAAAATATTTCAAAGTAGCAATAAATAAATAAATAACTAAATGAGATATTATATAAAACTAATACTCAGCATAACCAGATAACAGGGTCACTAGACTGCATTCAGATAAATGGCTTCCAAAGGTTAAGCACACTGGTGGAAATCAGCGAACATAAAAAGTAACCAAATTGCACATGAAGGTAGCAAGAGTATTTTTTCATGACAAAAAGAAAGCATTATCTGCTTAGATGAATAAAATATTTAACTACGTGGGCAAAATACACGACCATGTCACATTTGGGTCATAAACTAATTGATGTTTAAAGCCGAAAGCAAAAAAAAACCAAAATTCACGTTAATAAGTTGTGTGGCTCCTCCGAAATTTCACATAAAATTTGTAGCCATTGCCCATGTTTTCAGTGTGAGGATCATCCATTCCAGCTGCTAGCAAAGGCCATTCCTCTATAAGGGCACTTTCCAACTATCTGAGTTTCACTAGAGAAGATAAACGTGTTGAGACAGCACGTCCGAAGGCTTCACAAAGATTTTTAAATGGATTTAAATTAAGAGCAGGACGCCATACCAGAAATGCCATTTACTCTCCAGGTACTCGTTGATGACATTGGTTTGAACGAAACGGCTTTAGCAACTAAATATTTACAGCTGGATGCATAATCCCATTGAGATGCGATATCCCAGTGTAGTTTGATGATTAAATATTTTTTCAAAGGACTTATGTGTGTATATATGCAAGATACAAATATGTAAAGCAAAATTCTAATTTTAATTTTCAGTAGTCTCTTAGGTCTTTATTTTAATTTAAGCGCTTTCTTTTTCCATCCTGAAATAGTATCTTCACATAATAATCTCTATAATGCGCGTCATTTTAAAATTAACAGCTATCATATGATTCTTACATAAAGCTCATGACGCAGATTCTTTACGTAAGGCTTTAGCCAAGAATAGTTCTTGAAATTTAAATATTAAACAATCAGGATAAAGCATACCAAAACTAAGTTATTCTGAAGCAAATTTGAAATCACTTTGAACTCAAACTTCATCTTATTCATGCCCTTTTATTCCACAAAAAGCGTCTATGAGAAATGTCTCAATTTTGTTATTGCCCAGACTAGAGCTATTGCTCTTCATTGATACTATTGATAGAAATATTGCCCTTCGGAATGTATGATGTCTTCAGATGATAACACTTCGTTATTTTTTGTCTGGATAACAATTTTTCGCATCCTGACTTATTTAACTCAATGTCTTCTAAATCTTTCTATATAATGTCATATTTTTGCTCTGAAAAGCTCTGGGTTTAAATTATTAATTTTCAATAATTTGTTTTAGCAAATCCCATATTTTGTTTTGCCACTGATTAAAAAAATGTGTCTTTAAAATGAAATTCAATGTAAACATGAATATGAAAAGAAAACTTCAATAGTTTTTAATTTTAAAATGTAAATTTAAATTTAGAATACGTATTATTTTGAAATATAAAATACGTGCAACAGAAATTTAAACACTATGCATGCATCTGCTTAAAGTAAATTTACAATATTGTCATAATAACCAAACATTGAAAAATGGATAATAGTTATTACAGCAGTAGTATACTCATAAATTAAAAAAGTAACTTTATTTTTGAGACTCCGGTTCTGGTAAAAGAGAATAAAACTTTTGTCTTGTTATTTTATCTGGACATTTTTATCTTCCGCATAAGTGTCTTTAAAATCGATTTATCAGTCTGAATTTTTTTACGAAAATATCTAACTGAAAGGAGCTGGTGAAATGGAGCGGGTTTACTGAATTGAAAATACTTTTTATAACTAAACTTCCTATCCTATACAAGAATATTGAGATATTTTCGAGAAGTTCTAGTTTTTTTAAAGCTATTTTTACATTACGAAAACGATAAAATCAGGTCTAACGTTTGGAGTATACGACGTTTATGTCTTCGAGAGAAAAGTAAAGCTGAATTCCTAAAATGTATCCGAGAAAAACCTGAATAAAAAGCATTTATTCCCTCCTGTTCTTATTCAGCTTTTAGAATACAAAGGAAGGATCTTTTTATTTTATTTACATAACTATCCAAAACAGTAATACAGTGCTATTCTCATAGATTTTTTGATTACGTATTTAGAAAATTTCTGCTCCCAATTCTGCACTGAGCATTTTATAAAAAACATACTAGTAAATTGAATTTTCATTTTAGAAATTTTCTTTTATTGATTTTGCTGCAATATATTTCTAAATAATAAAATAATAATATAAAATATATTCTCATTTAAGTAGCAATAAGTGGATTTAAAAGCAAAAAATAAGGAAAAAAAATTAAAACGGTTTTATAAGACCTTCCAAATATTTCAGATCATATGCATTTTTGGAGACTGTTGGTTTCAAACAGCTGCGATCAACTAGTTTTACCTCATTAAATGTAGCAATATGCTTAAAATTTACTTACAGAGTCGAGAATGTTACGAATATGTCCAACCATAGAATGTGGCTACTGTAAATGGTATTTGTCGTTTAATAAAATCAAACATATAAGTTTATTAAGTTTTAAATGTAAGTCAGTGTAATATTAATGTAAGTCAGTGCAGTATTAAATTATAAACTTTTACAGTTATATAGATTTTCACAAGCAAATAATGCCATCCCTGTTGTATGCATATCCATTAGCAAAATCTGATTTGCATGTCAATGGTTCTGTCTTCAAATATAAAGAAACGGACGTTTGTGTGAATACGAACCTTTCGGAAAAGAGCATTTAAAACTAGGCAATTTGAAAAACTACTCGAATTATTCAGAGGTCAAGATCCACCCCATAAACTGGATGAGAAGAAAAGCAGAAAACTTCGGTTTCAAGTCCCCTCGTTCAAATGTGGAATGTATAAATCATAGCATGCTGTCACTACAGATGCTATATAACAAATTTACTCTCCAATTCATCCATACTGTTTAAAAATAGAGTTGTTAAGACTATACCGTAGACTATACTGAATTGTGAGAAACACTAAGAAATTTAATTCCTTAGATATTCCATAAGTCTGAATTTGAATATAACAGATGTATTTTTTCTTATGCGTTGTGTGAAAGTATTCAGTTACTAAAAATAATATTAATTTTTTGACTTACTCCCTTAATATAAAATAATTTTCATGCACTGATTCAGATCCTCTGATATTCTTAACAGTTCATTAAGTTTTCATTCGAGATAACTTGCATCTATATGCAAAGTAGGGTAATTACTTTAATAGCGTAAGTAGCTTGGTAATATCCCCTTCAGTCTGTATTGCAATATTAAACACAAGTTTCATTTGAATAAAAATCTTAAAATTAAGGAGAAGATTATACGGTATTTCTCCCGCCTTCTTCGCATGCCTTCGTAATGTAATGATCAGCACGCTCGACGCGTATTCGAGAAGTCCGCTGTTCGAGTCCCGGAGAGGGCATTCCTCATTTTTCATGAATCCTGCTTCGAAATAACCTAGCGTCTCTACAAATGGCGCCCGAATTATAAAAGGTGGTTGATGGTGATTATCCATTACCAGGATTAGGCGATTGAGTTTCCTAATTCCCAGTCGCCCTTTAAAAAAGGGGCAATGTATAAGGTTTTTCTCCGCCTTCTTAACATGCCTTCGTGGTGTAATGGTCAGCACACTCTGCCCGTATTCGAAAGGTCCGTGGTTCGAGTCCCAACGCGGGCATTGCACAGTCGCCCTTTAAAAGAGGGAGTACATAAGGCATTTCTCCCGCTTTCTTAACATGCCTTCGTGGTGTAGTGGTCAGCACACTCGGCGAGCATTCAAGAGGTCCATGGTTTGAATCCCGGAGAGGGCATTGGTCATTTTTCATCTTTCCTGCTTTCAAAAAATACATAATGTTTCTACAACCTAAAGTTCGCAACGTCAGAATTTTGGAGAATTTGTAGGTTTTCAGTAAGAAAGCTGTAAATGTCGTAGTAGGAGAACTAAACGATGGCAATGAATGGAAAACAAAAAAAAAATTGACAAGTCCATAGCATCCATATCAGCATTGTTAATAAAAGTAATGTTCCACTATCATCCATATAAACAACAACGTATATTTATATATAAACAATATCTATATAAACAACAAACTATATAAATAATATTTTAGTTATATTCTTCAAATGTTTTCACATAAAAATAAAACAGCTTGTGCAGTAGATCAGTATAATAAAGTCTCCCTAATAAAGTAAACAATATTAAAAATTATGAGGAAATACTTCAGATAGTTTCCTCATGACTTTTAAATGTCAATTATAAAATTAAATAAAAATTTCAATAAACAATCTTATTCGCATTTATTCTGAATACGTGTATATTACGTAGTTAAATTATTTATTAATGCGACTTACAAATACACTTTCATCCTTCCCGTTTATACGTCATTCTTTTAATTCTCTGCATTCAGGACATCTACCATCCGACAGGAAACTTAATTCATAATGTTTCAACTCCTCTGAACTATTATTACGACACTTTGCCAAGCGTTCTAGCCTTATACATATTACGGCCCATTAAATGAGTTTTTAATAATAGCAGCAAAACTGATTTTATTTATCAACACAACCATTAACGCATCCGACTCTTTCCTATGGCCATTACTTGGAGGTGGCGAGTTGAGGAGACGGAAATCACTTAAATTAACCCGGAGTTAATTATTGTTGAGGTTAATCACTTTTCTGAGTATGGTAATTTACTTTCGCTTCGTTTAACAACATGCTTTATCATCAGCTTAAACCATTTTATGGCCATGGCCGAATCCGCTTTCTAATTAATTGTACCAAGTTTAACATTCATTAAGACCCCATTCCCATTATGTTATGGGTATGAATATGTCGGCTGCTTCATATAACGTACCCGTTGTGGATGATTTTGAGCAAAACGTCAAATTTCATCAAAAAGGTATAAATAAGAAATTATTCATTAAATTTAAGTAAATTCAAGAATTAATGCCAAGAATCAGGTAAAAAATTCGTATTCAAGTTACTTTCGAATATTTTAGAGAATTATCTGATAGATACGAGACAATAATATAAATAATTTAAACGTAGCATTATAAGCAGTCAAGTATATATAACTTTATAAAAGGTATTTACATAATCGAATACTTGCATTAAAGGCATTACTTCAAAATATAATTTCAGTTTAAATAAACAGTTGTTGATACTTATAGTGTGTAAATGTAGATTTTCTTCTTTAATGCTGTATCTGTTGTCTTGTAACACAATTTTATATTTAGACAACTTTCATTTAGTATTTATGCTATTTGGGAATACTAAGAGCCAACTGATACAGAATTTGAATAGCTCTAAGAGAAGAAACCATACCTATATATATATATATTTATGTATATAGGTGGGCGGGAGAAGAGCAATCATTATTTTTGTCTGCCGCGAACCAATATGCATAGGCAAAGGACGTACTTTTTCGGCCCAAAAATTCCACAGTGAATTTTCAGTTAATAAATATTAATTAGGAACCCAACATCAAGTTTTAATATCTGTGTGTTTGCATGTATGTGATTTTTTTATCCACGGTAACTTATATAAAAAATACAAATATTTCTGCTTTCCAACTTTAAGCTTCCTACATTCATACAAAAATTTGATTAGATTTTGAGTGAAACCAGAAAACTGGAAACTCGAAAGTAGTACCTTAAAGGAAGCCCATAACAGTCCTTAATGGATAACAGGAAGTGGTAATTTACTTGAAGTCCATAGTAGTTTTTAATGGAAAATGTTGTAGTAAAATATAATCTATTATATTGTAAATTCTAACGTTATGCGGCTGTTAAAATTTTTTGGTTGTTATATCATTGATTTGTAAATCCGAAATACTATAGAGTAAATATTACCATCAAAGTGATATTTTCAAATCAAAGCATGAGAACATATATGCACATAAATACGTATAGTTATCATTGTCTATTGTATGGGAGAACAGAATAACAAAGAATGAGCAGTGTTTGTAATTAACACTGAGTCATAAAATTTATAAACAAATTAGATTTTACTTACAAAGGATCAACCGTAGCTGATAGTATACTTAAAGCTCGTTGCTATCCCGTCAGCTGCATGTTGAAACATGGAAGGGGCAGGAGATCATGAACTGGAGACAACAGATTCTTTTTTTTTCGTTTAGCGAAGCCACCGTGTTCATACGAGTTTCTTGAGCTTATTATCCCGCTAATGGAAACAGACCTTCATACTCTTTAAGATAACTACCACTTCTGGTTGTTCAGTTTAACCCAAAATCTAATCATGTCTTTGTATGAATGTAGAAAACTTAAATACAGAAAATGGAAATTTTTGGAAGTTTCGTATAAGAGTTATCGTGGACGAAAACGTTCGTCATACACATACATACAGACGCACAAACAGATAGATATAACTGTAAAAAAGCGTGTTATTAGGACCCTAATTTTGGCTCGATATCGAATATTTGAACCAAAAACATTACCTCCCTGACGTGTGTATATAGGTTGGTGGGAGACAAAAACTCAGTATGTCCACATTTAATGATACGGCACACATCTATGCAATGTTTCTCGTAAGGCTTAAATCAATCAAAAATACTATGGCTGTGGTCTATCAGTTTATACATCAAAACTTTATAAGAAAAGTCAGGTGGTATTAAATTCTGAAGCCAGGATGGCCACCGGATTAAAATCTCATCTCTTTGTTCTATACATTCGGTCTTCCTTCACGATAAATTTGCTCGTGGTACACTGCCCCCCCCAAAAAAAAGAGGGAACAGTTCTATATCTCCCGTTCTACTGGCCAATTGGCGAAATTCAACTTGCGCTTTTCATGTCACGAAAGCGCGACTTAGGCTATGTATTAGATTTATATATAGCTTTGTTCTAACATAGGTATTTTGACACAAAATCGGAATTTTTCTGAAAAGACATGCGAATTTGTTTTCCATATTTCGATTCTGCGATTCAAATTATGCCAAACTCCCAAGTTTTGTAAAAGTCACACGAGTCGCTTTTAAAACATTAGCTCTCAAAATTTTAGCTCCTCAATGTTAATTGAATTTGATATGTATTTATTAATATAGCTTTTTTATTAATTTTATCTCATTCTTCCTTTCACATTTCGAAATTTAGGTTCATTCCGAATACAACTCGCTCATTTTTTATGATTTGCTTTTAAAATTTGTATTTTTAAACAGTTTTTATAAATTTTTCGAAAACATTTTTGTATTATAGCGTATAAAAGTTTAACGTGATCTTAAAGTAGATTTATTTCTAGGCACACCTGCAAAATATTCGAGTCTTTTATTCAAAATTTCCGAAGATGTACGTGAATTTAAATATTGGCGCGTTTTGAAGTTTGGCTTATTCGTTAGAAGCGATAATGACGCCAAATGTGATTTATGCACTTTGTTAAAATTATTTGAAAGTAATGACCGTGAACTTTTTTCTCCTGGTGTACAACGTAAAAAATGAAAGGAAAAAAGGTTGCTACAAATTAGGAAGTTCGCCAAGTGAATTATTCTTGGCGCAGACTAAAAAAATAATGCCTCCAAGATAAAGTTTTAAATTTCTTCGCAAATTTCGCACCAGATTTTACAAAATTTAGTGTTTCGGCATAATTTGAGTCGTAAAATCGAAGTATGGAAAAAACTGGTATGTCATTTCAGAAAAAGTCCGCTTTTGTTTCAAAATACCTGTATTAGAATAATGCTATATATAAATCTAATAAGTATCCGAAATTGCGCTTTCGAGACATGAAAAATGCAATTTGAATTTGGTCAATCGTCTCAGTAGAACGGAAGACATAGAACTGTCTCACTTTTTTTTCGTGCAGTGCACTTTCATAAATATACTCTGTGGCAAGTTTTGATCACAATACAAATGTTCCGCATAATACTTTTCGTAGTATTGAGAGGACAATTCTTGACGAAAGAGGCTGTCATCTCTGTTTGACTCAATGGCGATACTAGCCAGCTTTCTAATGTCCAAGTAAAATCTCACGTTGACGCATGAGCAAAGGTAATCTCCACACACAGCGTTTATGAAACATGTACACAAACCGTAATGATTTAAAGTTTATTTTCTAAAATTTACTGTTTATTTAAAGTTTACTTTTATTTCAAACTAGGAGCGTTTTTTATTGGTTGCGTAGTTTATATGTTATGAATATTTAAAATGTTTCTCTGAATCATGAATAACGATACATTATCAAAAAATGAAAACAGCAAATCCATGGTACTTAAATACTTCATCTTACGACGGAGTTAATTTATGCCCGAAAGAAATTTAAATGTAAAAAAGCACTACTAGTCTTTGACAAGAATTTTGTTTCTGCCCTAGTTCACTGATTTAAAAATATTAATATAAGCTACTGGGATTGTGGTACATTTACTGAAAAAAAAATACCATGATGTTAGGTGTCTATAATAGCAAAAGCAATATTTTGATATTTTGCATTTTACCTACATTATTCTTAACCTAGAAAAGGTTTCATGATAACGTCGAGACAGAATTTAAACCATTAAACGTAAATACCGAACAAACGTATTAATTTTTTGAGATGTAATTTGCTTTGCATACTTTCCATTCAAAATGATCTTACCATAAACATATCAATATCCATGATTTATCTCAGAAAAGTGTACTAAGGCAATAATCGAGAAGCAATTTATTGAAATAAAGGAAAACAAATTACGCCTCCTCTTTTAAAAATTTAGGCTCTCATGGAAATGAAAGCCGAAACATCATTTGTTTGAATAGTAATAAAATATTTTTCGTGAGGAAAGGTGTATCTGCTGAATTTGTAACTGTAACGGTGCTCTGAACATCAAACATGTTAGACTATTAATCACAAGTTAAATTGAATGGAAGAAATATGTGTCTGCTCCCTTTAATGGGGACTGTTTCCTTTATGAGACGTGCTTGATTAATTGAGTACCAGCAGTGTACAACATGCAAGCATGAGTTTAAAATTCTGACATAGTTTGTTGAATAAATTGTTATCTATGATCCGAGGTCTCGTATGTTAAAATAATTTTCTTTCGCGACGTATGATCTCAAAGTAGGAAACAGGTTTTGACAGTTAATAGATATTTTTCAAAATTAGATTCAGTTGCATGATATATTTGTTATCTCAAATAGTATAAAAAAATTCATGCTAAACGCACAAACTTTTTACTTTGAAATTCGTTCAAGATTGATAGTTAAATTTCTAACTCGACAAAAAGTGCACGTTTGATCATTAATAAATTTCAACAAATTCAATGCAGCAAAACAAGAAACTAACAACATAGAAATGGATATTAAAATACCACACTTTTCAACTATTATATGTATATCGTAAATTTTCAAAATACAGCAATATGTTTTAGAATGTTTGCACTCCTATTAATAAACAAATATTATGATTCGATTTAAACATATTTATGTCCTGTGCCCGAAGTTATCAATTTAAATAAAAAAATTAGAAATTTTGCAATTGCATGAAATATATGTTAAGACTGCGCTTCGGGATAAAACATTGGAATTATGATGTCTGCAAAATTGATTTTATTTTAATATGTATCATCCTTAAAATGGTTAATAGAAATCTATATTAGCTGGTTTTTTTTCTTCTGTTAACTATTTAAAATAAATGTATATGGTAAAGGACCTAACTCGGCAAAACTGAGAATTTCAGAATGTTTTTCTGTAGCTGAAAATGAAAGAAAGTAACCGTGTTCTCGTTGTGTTATGACTTATCTCACTTGTCTGACAGCAACATCAGAACAAGCCAACGAAATTCATCGTGGCAAGGAGAGTAGGAATGCGACTATCGGTGGCATGAGCCTTGAGCACGATGCAGGTGACTGTACGACTTCGCTCAGTTCCACCCCCAATTTTGATGGTGAGCATCACGGGAGGACGGATCCCAGAGTTTCCCACCCCTCTTCCCCTACTACCAACTTCTGCAGAGAGCTTTCGGCTCCACGCGTATTTAGAGTGTCCCATGCTGCACAGGCACTGTACATTTACAAACATCCATCCCTTCCTCGGGATTCGAACCCGGGTTCTTCGGTACCGCAGTAGGCTCTTCTAACCACTGTACCGTCTGAGCGCCAAAGAAAGAAACTGAATAAGTGGAATAAACAAAGGCAAATTCGAATGCGGACAAAAGTGAGGTAATTACTGAACACAAGCGTCCAGATGAATAATGTTTCTAAAGACCTTTTGTTGTTGTTGTTGCTCATGCTCACTTGTCTGACAGAGTCAGCCCGACCCCACGGGAATTCTCGTGTGAAGGAGCGCTAGATTACGCCTGTCGATGTAAATAGCCTTGAGCACCTAACAGGTGACAGTACGATTTTGGTGTCCCCAATTTTGGTGGACAGCACTCCGGGAAAACGGTTCCAAGGGTATCCCACCCCTCTCCCCTTCCACCAAACCACATGAGAGGACTTTCGGCTCGCCGCATATTTAGAATGCAGTCATGCCGCACCGATACTATACATTTACAAATATCCATGCTTTCTCCGGGATTCGAACCCGAGCCCTTCAGCACGGCAGGCAGCAACGCTAACCACTATATCGGTTGGGCGGCAAACACCTTTTAAAGCATTCTGAAGGGATAAGTAAAGCTTTGGTTTTTCTTTCACTCACTTATGTTAAAGTATTTTACATGTGATTTTTTGAATTTTTTAAGGAGTACATTGCATCGAAATACATTCTTTTAAATCCTGAAGAACCATATCATCACATATATCTAATAAAAATGTTACACTTTGCATTATATCTCTATAAACAGAAACTTGCGGTTTCGATTAATATACTACATATTTCGTGATCTAGTTAGAAGTATGGTTTTACAAATATTGAATAAAATTTAATATGAAAAAATAAATGTGCCAAACTGTCTCTCGTCAAAGCTGAAACAATAGCAATCAGTTCATTTCCTTCAATAACTACTATGCTGAATTTTTTACATTTCAATTTGAAACGTACGTTTAGTTTAAGCCAAACGTTTTCGACCCTCGATGACCGCGCTGTATCTACATTTTTCGAAGGCGCACTATGCCAGATTCTAACGAGTACTATATTTTGCAGCCAATAGTTTTTATATAGTTTTAGGTGAAGCTAAATAAAACACATTTTAGGTCACGAAAAAATATAACTAAACAAATTTTACTACTTATAATAATAAGTCGGAGGGATGCGCCTATTAATTGTCCCACACTAATTGCAGAACTAAATAATAATCAGATTGTGGAATTATATAAGAAACAGTAATTTCATTTCCTTTTTCCATTGATTTTTGCTAGATACTTAGATTTTTACACACCAAGTGCGAAATTTCAGCTTCGCACAAATATGAAATAGCAAATGGAATGAAAATTTTCTGAGCTATGACACTTAGGTCTGGAGATTTATATTTTACTGATAAACATAATTCAATGAATTCTGTGCTGCTAAATTTTGTTTTTAATGTATTGCTCCAAGACATTTCAATGTGGTTTTTATCTTTTGCAAGAGTAAATTCAGCGAAACAGCGGCGTTAAATGGAAGTTAATTGAAGTTTCATTTAATTCCATGCAAATTTATTGACATAAGGATGTTAGGAATATTTCTCAAACTAGGTGATAATCAAAAATGGACTTCACGCATCCAGAAAAATCAATTCTACTTGAGGTCAAAAAATGTTGCAACAAGGCGAAACATTCCTTGACTCTCTTCACAGATTCAGAGAGTACGCACCTTTAAAAAATGCCGCATAAACATCCTAGTTTTACAAAACAAATCTTCTTCTGCAAAATGTTGGTATACTTATGTTGATCTTTTTAAGAAACGTATAAATTTCTTGTAGCAGTTCATACTTACGGGATAATTCATTGCCACGAGAAAAACCATCGGTAACTGCCGTAACACAACAAAGACCATGGTGGGATCCCATACTCTCACATAATTTGTCTGAAGACATCTGTTATTATTGATTCGTGCTTATCACCATCACTCGAAGTCATTTTACTTTTTTTCTCTTTATTACATGCTCCGGCATTTGGCACTATAAGGAAAAGTGGGATGTCTCGTGGAGGACTTTTTAAAGGAAACTGATTTGTATCCACGTTACACGAGGGGAAAACCGCGAAGACGCCTATGTAGCAAATGCGTCCACCGCGGTTCAAATCTGGAACAGTTTTCAGTGGCTTTTATCTCTCGGTCATTGGTGGTTCAGGCCATCGCTCGAAGTCGAGCAGCCACATCAACGTGCTAGATTTCGGCTGACTTCCACTACCCGAGTGCGAAATAATCTCGTTCTTTCAATCCAATATGCACTGATACACAACGGGAGATATGACTACTGAAGGCATCCATGTGTCCAGTATCTTCCTGTCTTTATGTTTCTGGTACATTCCATTTTCTCAATCATTTGTCTTCAGCTTATTCAGAATGACTGCAACTCTGGCCTCTTCATATACGGTTTCTTCAATAGTGGTCTGAGTTTAGTTAGAACACCATTTCATTCTGTGTTCTCCTCGGGTTTGAGGAAAATAAGAATTTATCATTTTTCACGCACTAGCATTTGGTGTGGATTACAGAAGGTCGATTTATGAAGTCGAGAACGTGATTCTACTCTACAATCCCACAGAAATCGAAAGAAAGCTTTGATTCTGACTATGCTTTTTGTGACTGATGGTTTAAGGAAGTCCTACTGTGAATTGTCTTCGTATGATTTTTTTAATACCACTGTTGGTATTGTCAATTGACAGTAAATTTATCTCATGTGAATTAATTCACATTTAATTAATGGAATTTAAAATTTTAATTAAGGAAAAATAGGTTATTCTGAAAAAGGATAATTTGGTTAATTATAATTTCTTACGATAATTGATAATGATATTTGTGACGTGGAAACTAAATATCGGGGCGCTGTAGAAACAATTGAATATGTAGGATTTTAAGGAATGTTATAATCAAAACGAAATTTAATTAAATAAATCAAGTATATATTTAAGTATCAAAGAAAATGTTCTGCAGTAATTTAAAATAATCATATATATGTTCAAGCCGGTGATCCATTTTTTTTTATAAATTACCCTTCTAATAGAGATGATTTGGAATATTATTTAACCTTTGCATGTAGGGGTACTCTGACCGGCTGTCTTACCTTATATGTCTAACAAATAATTAATAAATATATTTTAATTGCAAATGCTTATGTTAATTTTAATAGTGGTCGATCTTCACCTGATCCTCAGGAAACCATAAATTCTTCTAAAGAGCCTGGGTAACTTACTTATTCAGGTTTAGTAGCGGAATCAATTAATTATGTGTATTGGGAATAACCGATCTGATTTATTATCATTTTATTTGAATTGGTAACTGAATTATTTTTCTAATCAAATGAGCCTGTGGCTCTCTTTAGAGTTTGTGAATTTGTATGAAATGTGCGTGTTTTCAGAAGCCTTGGAAAGTTATAGCACTTTTAATGAGATACAGCATTTATTTTTACTTTTGAAAATGAAGTTCGCTTCCACTTTTATTGAAAAGTATATGTTTTAACTTATACTAAGACAAAATAGAATAGTTTACGCGCAGTTATATTAATATAAATAGTTTGAGTTTTAAATTAATTTTACGAAGATGATGAGTTTATGTAATTCAGTTTATCTGCAGTTGTCAGGACTGAGTGTTCGGTGCATGTTCTTGGAAAACATCTTCCGTGAACTCCTTAAATCCTGATCTGGAACAGGGAGCTGAATGCAGCTATGTTCTGTGGTAGAATATTGTGATTAAGTGGTAGAAGAACTGCACTTTAAAGGGATTTAAAATCCTCTTTTATTAAATCACAATTATTTACAACTACTTCCCAACTCGGGAAGGATACACAAAATAGAGACCGCACTTGGGTCTAAAATGAACAATCAAATAATTTAAACTAAAAACTAAATAGAAATTAAATAGTCGTTGCTCACAGAGCTATAACGCGAGGTTGGCCTCTAAACTAAATGGTGCGTAGCAAGATTTAACTAATACTGACGCACTTGGAATTACTTCAATAAGTAATCACGTACAGCGCTACGGCTTAGAATTTAAATACTAGCTAGTCAGGCGAACGTTGAATTGAGTAACCGTGGTCTGAGACTAAAAGCTCTCTCACACTGAAAGGTTTCTACCTTTCGTTTAAATACTACTTGGCTCCACTTCAAATTAGCATAAAGCTGAAACGCGCGCTTATTCTAACGGGAAGTTGAAATGAGAAGGGATAGATAGATTCAAATTAAATTAAAACTTTGTTAGTTTAACTAAAACCTTACACAGTTACTAGATTTCAGATCTTAATTCTTACTCTGGCATCAGAGATTTAACAGAAAGTTCTAAGTATTATATTCTAAATTTGTTTACAAATTTTTTCGACATAATACGAGTACACTGAATAAGATCCATATCAGCTCCTATAGATGTCGTGTCCTATAAATATATGCATATAAGCTTTTGTTCAATGGTGACCATCATCAAAGATGCGAAAATTAACCTGTTGTGAATGAAATTAGAAAATCTGTCATATGGAACAATTTCAGTAAATAACAGTAATTCAATATAGAAAAAATTTATATTATGAAAATCTGCCGTTTGCATTATCTACCTATTATGTCTATCTATCTATATCTAAAACAGATTAACAAGTGCTTTGTTATTTAATCTGATCCAAAAATTGATAAAAACATTTCTGATCCTATTTTGAAAGAATCAAAATTCATGATCGTGATATAAAGCACAAGATTGCTCATTCTGAGCAATAACGTTTCTTCGCAAAAATTTTCAAAATCTATTTCTAAGAAATATTCAAGTTACATTATGTCATCGGAGACAACAGCCCATTCTAAACTGCTAAAAAAACTCGGCATGATATAACTGTAAATAAATTTAAGAGTTCTTTGCTATTGTTATGCTGTGTCTTTGCTATGTCATTGACTCCAAAGATCATTTTACGAATTTATGATTCTGCTGCATTTTTCCTTAGATTTCATGTTTTTTTTTTCAGAAGCCATATGACACAGAAAACGCTTTTGGGGAAAATTTATCATAGAATCTTTATATGGAGCTAATATAAATTTCCAGAGAAATATTTTGCAAAACAATTGATCTCACTCGGCAAAAAGACACTGAAGAAGCAGAAACTGACTTAACAGTTATGCTATTCTGCTCTTCAGCTAAGTTTCACATGTAAAGATTTATGGCTGCTATGGTAAAAAAAATTAGGCTTAGCCGCACCTAAACAGCTTTTAAATTGTTGATATTTCTACAACTATTGCATGCAGATTAGCTAAAGGCATAAAACCCTCAACCAGAAAATAAGAACACCATAATTCATTCCTTTTTAAAGCAAAAAATGTACAATTTACCAACATAAAAAAATAAAACAAATCGAGCTCACGGAGCCGAGAAACGGACTGGGTATATTTATTATATATTCATACACTTTTGGTGCAAATAGTTTGCAAGCAAAAAGAGAGCTGCACGTCTACATGTTATAGCAGACCCACATACACAATTTCAGCGTTCTGAGGCTACTCGATTTGGAGTTATGTGTGATGCATACATGCGTACGTACAGACGTCACAAAAAGTCTCTTCTCAATCCATTTTAAATCCTTTCTGCAACCCGTTTTGGGAAAATGAGACTTTTGTTCTTTCCTTACGTACAGATGTCATGCAAAAATATCGTTAAATTGCATTCGATGGCGGTCAAAAGGGATATTTTCGTTGAAATATGGTACCCGAAAGTCTTCGCGATTGCAATAATGCCTTTCCTTCGTACACGGAAGTAAAAAGGATGTCATGTTATTAGCACGGAAAACGAGATCCTGTAGAAAGGGTCTCTTTATTTCATTGACATTTAGACTGTGTGTCTTTTTTTTTCTTTCTATATTTGATTTCTTTTCTGTTCTTTTTACTTCCTTGTACAAAGTAAAAAGGAAGAAATAAAAAGGAAGTATGGCAATCGTGAAAAATTTCGGGTATCATATTTCAACGAAAATATCCATTTTGACCGCTTTCGAATGCAATTTAACGATGGTTTTGCGTGATATCTGAGCGTGACGACAGATTAAAGGACTCTTTTTCCCCCAAAGAAATTATAAACTTGATTTAAAATGGATTTTAAAGAGTTTTTGGTCACGTCTGTGCGTACGTATGTATGTATGTATGTACGTATTTCGCATGACAAAAAAACGAATAGCTTCAGAACGTTGAAATTTTATATATAGTACTGCTATAACATGTAGATGTGCCCCTCCTATTTTGGTTGCATTCGGCCATACCAAACGTATGTTTATATATATATATATATATGTATATATATATATATAT
>KK122461.1:301134-334956 GCA_000611955.2 Stegodyphus mimosarum | reverse complement strand
CGTATATATATATATGTATATATATATATCCACCCAGTTACTCGGCTCAGTTTCTTATTCTTATATGTTGGTCAATTCTGCATTTTTTGCTTTAAAAATGATTGAGTTATGTTGTTCTTATCTTCCAGTTCTTTTCGGTCAAGATTTTTATGCCCTTAATTAACCTGCATGCAATCATTGAATAATTATCAACAATTTAAAAGTCTTTTTAAGTGCGATTAAGCCTAATTTTTTATATGGCAGCCGTATTTCTTTACATTCGAAACTTAGAAGAATAGTGAATATGTTGCCAATCTACAGAAACTAAGCTTCGC
This sequence comes from Stegodyphus mimosarum, assembly GCA_000611955.2. Taxonomy (NCBI): domain Eukaryota; kingdom Metazoa; phylum Arthropoda; class Arachnida; order Araneae; family Eresidae; genus Stegodyphus; species Stegodyphus mimosarum. The sequence goes on along the minus strand of KK122461.1, from coordinate 334,642 downwards.
AACCACAAAGATAACGTCTTCTTTTTATTATTGCGATCAAATAATCCTTAATCCATTCTGGAATTTATTCGAAGAAATAAGTGTATAAGATTTACTTTGTAATTTTTAATGTACAGTGTCTCACAAAAGTTATGGGACACTTGTGCTTTACAAAAGGAAACCGTAATAAAATAAATTAAAAAAACATGTAAAAACGTTTTGTGGGTGTGTTTCATACTTAAATTTAGTAACAATTATTACATAACATACATTTTTTCAAAATATTAAAATATTAATTTAATAAAAATACAATTGTTTACAATGGAGGAAAAAATGGCTCACATAAGTGATGGGACACCATTAGACTATGCAACAAAAATCGTCTAAAAATATTTTTTGGGGTTTTAATTTTTACTCAAAAGCAATTGGCAATAATTTATAAAATCGTCTGCATTATTTCTTTCCAGTTTGTTTTGGAATTTTGTTTTTTTTAGCTCTGTGCAGCCATGAATGCTAAACGAAAAGAAACTTTGCCTGAAATTCGAAATGTAGTTATTAATTTGCATATTGAACGTGGAAAATCTATTAGAGAAACTGCTGAAACAGTTAACTTGAGTCATTCAACAGTTTTCAATATCATTAAACGATATAAAAAGAATCATATGATTCAGGATAAAAGAAGACCTGGCCGACCATCAAAGCTATCCAATGGAATAAAGCAAATTATCGTTTGAAATATTAAAAAAAATCCAAGAATGAGTGCTCCTAAAGTTGCTGCTGATTTATAAGCATTATATGGAGTAATTTTTAATCCTGAGACTATTAGAAGAGTAATTCGATCTACTGGATATCACGGTAGAGCAGCCAGGAAAAAGTTCTTCGTAAGTGAAAAGAATAGAAAACTCAGACTGGCTTTCGCAAAATCCAACATAAATAAGAATTTTGATTACTGGAATGAAGTTATATTTGCTGATGAGAGTAAATTTAATATATTTGGTTCTGACGGTAGAATCTTGGTGTGGAGAAAACCCAGGGAAGAATTTCGCAAACAGAACTTGATGCCAACAGTAAAACATGGTGGAGAGGAGTTATGGTTATGGGGGTGTATGTCGTCCGCTGGAGATGGTAATCTTGTTTTTATTGATAGTATAATGGATCAGTACAAGTATATTGGCATATTAAATCAAAATTTGAAATCTTCAGCACGAAAATTGAACCTTCATAACGATTTTAAATTCTACCAGGACAACGACCCCAAGCACATTGCTTTGAACGTTAGACTCTGGCTGCTATATAACTGTCCTGAAATAATAAAAACACCTCTACAATCTCCAGACTTAAATCCCATAGAGAATATTTGGCAAGAATTGGAATCAAGAATTCGCAAATACACCATTTCTTCAAAACAGCAATTAAAATCGGTGCTTCAAGAAGAATGGGGTAAAATCACTCCAGAAATCACAAAAAAATTAGTCGAATCCATCCCAAGAAGATTAAATCATGTTTTAAAAGTAAAAGGAAATCCAATAAAATATCAAAACCTTTTAGAAAGTAAAATTTTTGGTGGAAAAGTAAGTGTCCCATCACTTATGTGAGCCATTTTTTGCTCCGTTCTAAACAATTGTATTTTTATTAAATTAATATTTTAATATTTTGAGAAAATGTATGTTATGTAATAATTGTTACTAAATTTAAGTATGAAACACACCCACAAAAAATTTTTATATGTTTTTTTAATTTATTTTATTACGGTTTCCTTTTGTAAAGCACAAGTGTTCTATCACTTTTGTGAGACACAGTAGATATTTGGAATTTTTATGTATTTTTGCCTTGTCGCGAAGCGAGAACTTAATTAATTGAATGACAAATACTTAATCGTTTGTGAAAAACTGTTTCTTTTTTTCCTTTTCTTTTGTTTGTTTAATTTCTTTTATATATCATTTTAGATTTATCATAGTATTTGAATAGAGCACGTGGCAACGATTAGATAATTCTTCAGATGATATATGCATTCTGGGTTGTAAAATGAATGAGATGCAACTCTGTTACGTGAAAAATAACGCCAGAGTGTCGCTGTGGTAAACAAATATAATGAATTTTAAAGAGTGCATTTATTCGATTGTGGATTATGCACTATCGAATAAGTAGATTTAATTCAATCCAGTAAGTTTAAATGAAATACAAAATGCGTACAACTTAATATTCCGTACAGGGAAGGCATGTGTACACATCAGATTTTTTTATTACTTCCTTGTACGAAGTAAAAAGTAAGTGCTGTAATCATGAAAATTTCAGGTATTGTATTTCAGCGAAAATATTCATTTTGACCGCTATAGAATGCAATTTAATGATGGTTTTGCTTTTGACATCCGTACCTAAGGACAGAATAAAAGATTCGTTTTCTCCAAAAAATTATAAAACTGATTTAAAATGGATTCTGAAGATAATTTTTCGTAGCGTCTGTGTGTACGTACATATGTGTGTATGTGTTTTGCATAACTCAAAAACAGGTAGCCTCAGAGCCTTGAAATTTTGTATATAGGACTACTATAACATGTAGATGTGCACCTTCCGTTTTGGTTGCAATCAGTAGCACCAAAAGTATATATATATCCACTCTGTTATTCGGCTCATTGATCTCAGTTTGTTTATCCTTATATGTTTGTAAAACTGTTTCTTTTTTGCTTAAAAATGATTGAAATATGTTGTTCGTATCTTCTGGTTAAAGTTTGTATGCCGTTAGTTAGCCTGCATATTATTGTTCTAGGATTATCAACAATTTAATAGTTGTTTATGTGCAGCTATGCTTAATTTGTTTTGGCATAGTGGCCATATTTGCTTACATTTGAAACTTAGCAGCATAGTGCATTTGTTCCCAATCTAGAGAAACTAAGTTTCGGAACAAGAAAGTAAAGTCTTCTTTTATTATTGCGAATTAAATTATGCTTAATCCATTCTAGAATTATCATTTAAGTTATTAAATTATCCAGGGTTCGTACACATTTCTGCACACGAAAATTAAGTACTTTTAAGGACCATTAATGGAACAAATTAAGGACCTATGAGCAAATGGGAGCTGAATAAATTCAATTAAAAATATTGTATATGCCTGAACTTTGTTTTTGTAATACCATCCTAAAAAGAAAGTAGATCCGTAAGTAGGATGAATTATTATTAAATATGAATTAATTAACAAAATTCTTATAAGCTTGAAAATAAAATCAGCTTTATAAAATGTATCAAGAGCATTAAATATTTTACATTTATAATAGTGGACGTATTTGAAATAAGAGAAGTGACATTTTATTTATGTTTTGTTAACAGTTAGCTTTGTGTTGATTTTCTGTTTTTTTAATGTTTCATTTTTGTCACATACTTGCTCAGTCTAGTGGTTTAGTAAATAGCAAGTAGATTTTATGTCAAGCGGCATAGATTAAAATGAGAAGTAAGATCATAATCAGCATGATTCATAATAAAAGATCGCCCTGTCACCGCTGCTGCTTACCTAGAGAGAGACCTGTTGATTAGAACAAACCTAAAAGGTCTGATGCAGGCACGGTTGGGCAAGATTTGAAAGTTAGTTGAGCTCGGTCTGTCGCAGTTAGTGTCGTAGCTTCGTGTAGATCCAATAAGCCACTAAAGCAATAAGTTTTATGTCTCACCAGATGCAAAGGATAAGTTTTACATGAATTTTTGCATTTTTGTGTTTTATCTAGTGACCACGGTAAGGATTAATTAAAGGCAATAACTCATTTTAATATGCAGAGCTAATTTTAAAGGGTGCGCAGTTAGTAATAAATAATTAAATTAGATAGTTAGATAACCTTAGTCATTATGGATTTGCATGGCCAATATGAAAATTTATTTATTTTTTTTAACAATATTTGTTAAAAAAGCCGTATTAAAATCGCAAATACATGTAATTCATGGCATTGATTCTTAAACGATATCAGGATAATTACACATTCAAACTACAAAACATTTATGTTTTGTTTAAAACTCAACAAAATACTTATGCATCTTTTTAATTTGAAGCCTTCCCAGACATTTTGGCTAATTTAAATCGATTTCCTTCTCTTTAAGTATCTTTTCTAACAATCAGAAAATTGTCTCAATACGCAAACCAGTGTTCTCACTAGTTTCTGCGTGCTTTATCTCCTAACTTGTCAACCTCTCTACAATATAGCTATGAGGGTTTACTTGATCTGGTAAAAGTTAAATAATCCAAAACCTCCCGACAGACGCGAAGCAAATTACCGCTATGTTTGAAAGTAACTACAATATCAGACAAAGGTTTTAATAAGCCTCTTATTTAAAAAGAACTTAGAACATAAAGCTATGTTCTGATTCTAAAAAAATCAATTACAGCTCGTGGTGATGTAATTAAACAAGAACAGTCAAATTTAAACTAAAAATGTGGATTAGTGGTCAAAGACTATACAATTTAATTTCAATTTAAGCTGGCTCAGTAAGTCTATCATATGAGCAAACAGCAATGGGAAATTATAGTAAAGGCTAAAATCCTAAACAACTGGGTAATTTATATAATAATAACTGTACATATCTTTGAAGAATAATTTTCTTTATGTATTCAGTTTCTTTCTTCGATGCATTTCCTTTTCATTTTAGAATTTTGGAATTTAATTAAGGATTTCTGTTATTCTAAAAAAACTAATTGCATTTAGAATGTATAAAAAAGCTGCTAATTTTATTTCTTTAGCAACATCAAAATTCAGAAGAAATATGAAATATATATGGCAAGGGCTGGTTATAGAGCTGATGTGGCAGAATTTTTAGAATTTAGTGACAAACTGAGCAACAAAATCTAGAAATCTCATAACTTTTAGAATTTAGAGAAGGCACTGGAAGCAGAATTTAGAAAGGCACTAGACAGCTGAATTTAGGATTCACAGAGATTGCATCAGGTGGGAAAATGCCTAGTGCCAGCTCTGTATGATGCATTAAGGCATATTATGTGAATCTTTTAAATCGACAGTTTTCAATTTCTTTACTAAGAAAAAATGCATTTCTATAACGCCTGTCCATGTGATAAGATTAAAGGCATTAAGATTCTAGTATCAAAAAAAAAAAATTCAATATTATGTTTTCATTGTTTTTTCCAAACTTTCCCCAAAAAGTAAAAAATTCATCCAGACTTTCTGTAAAATATATTCATTATGTGTTAATACCATGGAGACATTTTTCATTTTGTCACATATTACTGGAATCTTCTAGAATCGTGGGTCTATAAATCTTGCCTTCTAAACTTTCCAAGCTGTAGTGTCTCAAATTCTAAAGAAAAATGATCCCTACCAACCCTGTAATAGCCAAAAGCCAGAAATATTTAGAAAAAAAAAAAAAAGAAGAAGAAGAAAAGAAAAGTGTAAAATAAATTTTATAGAGAAAACTGATGCATATTTTGAGACAATTACATGGGAAAAACTTACTATGAAAAAATTAAAAAGACATTTTTAATTAATTACATAGCTAATTTCGCTTTTAGTAAGAACTGTTTCGTAAACTGTGTTTTATAGGATTATACCTTGTTTATTTCACAGATTCAGAATATTGTATAATGAAACATTAAAACATATTTTATTTTAATGTTATTTTTTTAATATAATTTCAATATTTTACCATTATTTTAATAAAATTTATTAATGTTACAATGTATTAAAAAAATCGTCGAAAAATTCCCAGATCTCAGGATTAAAAATTTTCTATAAGAACTGATCTTAAAATCGCCAACATGTCGATAAGTCGCCAAATTTAGAACGTTAAATAAAAAAGTTCACATCACCAAAAGTGAAAAGTTGTTTAAGAGCTTTTCATTAGAAAAAATGAATTTCGAAATGCCTATGTTTCACTTCTTGCTTAAAACCCCGAGTATCCTACTATTTATATTAGATATAAGAACAAGTTATAATACATGAACCTATTCACCCATCCAAAAGATAACCATATATGTCGGTGAATCACCAAAAATATTCCTCCAAAATGCTAATTCACACTCAAAATGGCAGTCGTAAAAACAGACAGGAATATCAGATTATTAAAATTAAGGACCTTCTGCCGATTGTGGCCGAAATTAAGGACTTTTAAGGACCACAAATCGATTCCAAAAAACCTAAGGACTTTTAAGGACTCTTAAGGACCGTACGAACCCTGTTATCGCATATATTGACACAACATCCACAACAAATTAAGTCAGTTTCTACGCCTTCACTATCTTTTTGCCGAGTGAGACCAAAAGTAAACTATCAGCTTTGTGCACAGAAACATCTGCTGAATTGCTTATTTTTGTGTAGAAACTGTAATTTTAATTGTACATTTTTTTAAAAATTATTCTAACTGCATTTGGTGTTTTATGTTTTTCTATAGCTTTAAATTTTTAATCTAGTTATTTGGAAATTTATTTATTTTTGCCTTGTCGCGAAGTGAGGACTGAATTAATTGAATGATAAATATATCTCTAATGAAATTCGAGGAAATAAGTTTAAATAAAAGGCAGGAAAAATGCATATATTTTAATATTCCTTAGAAAGAAATCATATGGTGTACGCATTAGATTTTTTGCTTAATGGAAATTTATTTTGATGGTAAAGCTATCTTTGCTTGTTCGGATACTGATTGCATTTATCGTTGAATGGAAAGATCGCGGACAAACAGCGTCATAGTGAATAGTGGTGAATTTATTAGAAAGTATATTGTACCCGTTACTTGTTTGGGTTATTACAGATAGACGTAAACTATTTTAATCCAAAAATATCTACTAAAAACGTAAAATTGATTCAGAGTATCGTGCTTTTCAAGATGAATGGACCTGAAAATATTTTTTACAGTTGTAAAGGATAAACCAGTGTGTCTTATCTGCAGTGAAGCTGTATCAGTCTTCAAAGAATGTAACATTTCCTGTCACACATACATAAGTATTTCAGTTACGAAATAATATCCGAGAAATATATGAATGAGAAAGAAAGCAAAAAGAGAAAATCTTTGCAAAAGTTATCAAAGGTCGACAAATTTGTTTTAAGAAGGTAAACAGCATTCCGGAAGCAGTTACATATAGAAGTTATATTGTAGTATACACTATTGCTAAAATTAACAAAGCTGTCATTGATGGGAAGTTCGCTATACAATGCGTGCTGTAAGCTTGGGATGTTTTATGTCCAGAAAAAGAAAAGGTATTTTAGACTGTAAGCTTATCTCGAAAAGCGGTGACGTTCAGAGTGGACACCGTCAAAAAAGTACCTTATCACAGTTAGAATGGCCAGTTTAAATTCTGCTCCATAGCTGCGGATGAAATCATTATTATAAACGATGCTGCTTAACTATTATTATTTATAAGAGGGGTTGATAAGAACTTTAAAATTACTGGAACTGGCATGCATGCGGTCGTTAAAGGAGATGTGATATATTTCATCAATCGGTGATGTGTCACAGAAAGATGTGGTCTTTGAAGGTGATGTGGTCGCAAAGCAATGTGATATATTTCGTGAATTTCAGGGAGGGCCTTTTAACATTGAAACCTGTAACAAACATATGTAATATTACGACCGATGGAGCACACAACGTAACAGGAAAAAAATCTGGATTCCTAGAAATCTTTAATCAAAACTATCCACAGAACAATGTTTCTATATAGCGTTATACATTAAGATGCCTTGTTTAATTCTGGAATTAATTTGCAACCTGTGCTTAGTGTAATCGTGAGGCTTGTAAATGTTATTCGATCTGGGGAACTTAGAGGCAGTTTCAGAGATTTCCTTCAGTCCATGCAATCTGAACGCTTGAATGGGCTGTATTACACAAAAGTAAAGGAACCTAGTAGGATATGTATTCGAGCAAGTTTGGCAGCTGAAGGACGATACTGTGCCATTCTTCCATGAGTAACGGTGTTCTGCGGATTGTGAAATCTTGGAAGATACAGCATGGTTTTCGGACTTTGCATTTTTCACAAATCCTCTTTGTCATATGAAAAACTTACAGGCTAAGACAAATAGAAAAAAGTCTGTTTATCAACGCTATCTGGGTTCATCTCAAAGGGGTTTTAACTAAAACTTGATCTGTTTGCTGGACAGCTAGTTCAGAATGACATATCTCATTTCCCGATATTAAATTCAATACCCTCTAAATGAAGACAAGTTTAAGAGTTATGAATAGCCTAAGAAAACTGCATTTTGAATTTGGACGCATTTCAATATTTCAAACCCATTCAAACAGAAGTGTTGTTTTCACCATGCCTTTCAACGTAATTTATTGAACAGTGAGGTCTGATTTGCAATTTCAATTAATTGAGCTAAAATCTGACAATTATCTTAAGCAGTTCTTTCTCAGTGTTCTAAAATTAGAGTTTTACAAATCGTTATAGGAAGCAAGTTACTCAAATTTATTATCTCATGCCCAGAAATTTAATGCTGTGTTCACCTTATACATGTGAGCAAGTGTTTTCTTCCATGAATCTTGGGAAGAATTCTGTTAAAAACAGTCTGATAGATGAGAATTTAGCATCAATTCTCAGAAATAATACTTCGCAGTTCGCACCTGAATTTAAGAATCTTTCAAAAAGGCAGTTGCAGTTTAATTCATTTTACTAATATCTGTATTCTCTTTTTAAAATTTTAGAATATATTATTCTGGCCCGCTAAATTTTTTTTCTTTTATTTTTTTCGCCCTGTTCAAAAGATTTTTGTCCATCATTGTTCAAGATAAATAACATGAAACTATGTACTTTTGAAATATCTGTGGTATCGTTTATATTGTTACGTGCGTAAGGGTTCGTTATATATTGAATGCACAAGTCGTTAAAAAGTTAACAAAAATTTATTCTTTCCACAAGAAATAAATTAAAATGCTGAAATATTTCTTCACAGATCTTCGCACAATATCACAATATCTCAAACGTTTAGCAAAAACTCAGTTCAAAACAGATAAAATAATCCTATCTCACAGCGAAATCGCTACAATCAATACAGCATTAAGTAAACAAACGGCAGTTCGCTTTTTACAGCTACAAGTATAACAGCAACAACAACAACTAACTAACTCACTGAGATGAGGTGTTTCACCTCGGCTTTTATAAGCTTTTTAATTATCAGTAGAACAATCACGATATTTCTAGATTTTTCTGGATGGCAACAGTAATTACGAGATATTTATTTATTAAGAATTAAATGCACGCGCTCTTTTATTTTTATTGCTGTATTTTTTTTTCTTTCGTAGTTTTCTTTTCAAAAATCGACTGCATTGCGCGGGGAAATAAAAAGGAATTTTAATTACAATTCTAAATAAATAGCCAAATAAATGTGAAATTCGTAACAATATATTTATACATCCAATCACCTGAGCTCTAATTTCTTGGGTACAATTTTGTTGCTTTTTTATAAATATTAGTCATCTTGAGTCATAAATTTGTTATTTTAATACAGATAGAATTACTTTCCTTCTCATAAAACTTTAATCTCACTCTTCTCATTTAGGTTCTTTAAAAGAATTTACCATTATATAATATGGACAAATACTTTCTGCAATCGTTAGTAGAAAATGCTATAATGATAGATTCTTTATTATGGTTATTATATGGCAAGCTGCTTATTTCTGTATTGTCTAAGGGTTACATCTAACTTGTACTAATATTCCATACATCAAACGTCAGGATATCAACACTAGTTCTTGGTCAAAAATTTAGAAGTAATTTTAGTAACATTCATTTTTTTCCACATTTTGTTTAGTGAAAAAAGTAGATTGTGTTCTTATCTGGTTTCTAATTAGCTGTTATAATTATATTAATTAACATATTAATATATATTTTTACTTCAGGAATAGTCAAGATTTTGGCCGTAATTTAAATCTTAAATTATTTCGCAATTTCTGCTTCCTACATCCTTCATTGTTCATAAATATTATCACTTTAGTCCATGATAGTTTTAAACTTAAGCTTATGTGTTATTATTAAATGTTATTTAAAAGAATGCACTCTTCATTTTCAGTGTTCATCGAGACTTTCGTCGAAGCTCTGGTAGATGGTAGTGCAAAGATGCCATGCTACATCTTTCAGACAAACGATGACGGTGTTGAATTCATTTTCTGGTACAAAAATCAGGGAGTGATGGCTCTATATACTCTAGATGCCAGAGAACGTCGTCTTTCGGAAGCCGTGCATATACGAAATGACACTTACGGAGATAGAGTGCAGTTTTATGTCACAGCGGAACAGCCATATCTTCAGATGGACAACCTCAGAAGTGAGGATACCGGATCTTACTTCTGTCGAGTGGACTATCAGTGGCTGGCAACTAAAGTGACGAAAGTTAATTTGTTGGTTGTTGGTAAGAAATAGAAATTAAATTATTAATATGGTAATAAGATTAACTGCATTGTAAATTTTTATGCTTCTAGTTGACTTCAAACGTCTTTTTTTCCCTAAATACTGTAAAATAATATTCTCAAGTGTACCTCTTCTCAGTCTGTTTCTAATAATTTATTTTATCTCTTTAGGACTTAATTTCTATGCGTATTCATTTTGTACTAATATGCAATTTATTTCTGAATGATAATACCGATTGTGACTGTTTTTGATTAAATTGTAAAGTTTAATTACCTTTGTTAACAATGCTAAGCTCTGCGTATACGATAAACTACTTATCGTTAAGTCTCAAGTATAACAGAAACGTAGGAAGAGTGTAAAAGTCCCTTTATGTAAAAGTGAATAAATGAACAGAAGGCACTCCTTACAATTTTGCTGAATATTATAGCCAGAAATTCAAAATCAGTGTAAATATATCAGCTAAATGTAAAGCTTAAATTTAAATAAATCAAGAGGCCAAAGGCTACACAAAGCAAATTACCAGGAAGTTGGCACATAACCTCACCGGCTTGAATTTTAACTACAGGTAATTATAATGCAAGGCTGAAGAAAGGCTCTCTTATCTAGAGTAGCAAACTTAGTAACATAGCCTGAGGCACAAACCGCTCTGTCTTAACCATCTCAAAATCTCACTATAAATACAAGCGAACTGATTTGTAATCTGGTAGGAAAATTGAAAGAGAGAAGTGAGAGTACAGATTCGAAACATAAGATAACTGGTTATACAAATAATTAGAACCTCACAAATTAACAATTACATCTGAAAATAATTCCTACGTAACTTTAAGTTAAGTAAGTAGGTAAGATTTTCGTTCACGTTTTCTATTGATCTAAATATAGACAAATATTAAAATTAATTAATCAAATACACATTTAAGACAACTGCATGATAGAAGTTGAATTAGGTCAGCCTTCGTTACCGTATATAAAAATGTTTAAATAAAATTCTAATTTACTTAAAAGGAGCTGATAGATTTTCATTAATTTCATTTCAATAAAACGTAAACTATTAAAAACATATAAATGTATGATTTCTGATATATATGTGATTTCTTCATAATTTGTACATTTTAAAAGGTCAGGTACCTGTAAATCTAACTGTCTACACGGCGGTTTAGATACGGTATCTAAAATGCCGACTTTTTATGCTTTTATATCATAAATATATTTTTTATTAGCTGCATTTTAAAACAACCGCATGAAAACTTTGCTATAGAATGTAAAGTTGGGGTAAAAAATATTTCTATGCGTTTGCCTTTTAAGGAGCCAGATGGTTTGAATGCATTTCAACAGATTCTTCTCCTTAAACCATCCTGAACTACATACAGAATGCTTCAAAGCTTCTGTTTAAGACTTTATAAAGATATATAATTTAGTATAAAAATTAACGTTTTAGAAAATTCATCTAATTATTTATTAATTTTAAGGGTGTAAGTATGGGTACACGATTTCAAGGATTATTTTTTTCGATGAAATTTAACCAAAATAGGAATATCTTGCTTGCGTAAAGATTTCTTTGAATTTACACTTTCTAGAAATTTTGATAAATTATATAAACACCGTATGTGCATAAAATAGCAAGTTATTGTGCTTTTGCCGTTAGAACATTTGGAAGTGTAATCAAATTTCTAATCATATGAAAATTTGAATTGCTAACTTTTCATTTTCTTAATTAAAATTATCATGATTATGTACGCAACAGTGTTTAAATGCATGATTATGCATACTTACAAATTTTATCTTTTAAATATATTTTTTTTTTGATTCATCAATACTGATTCTTTCATTTAATAATTTTCGAAACAAATTTTACTGCTTGCGCACAGAATTTATCCGAAATGTTTTAACGTTTCGAAGCATTTTACCCTAGGTGTGTTGTTCATAACTATAAAATTACCAGCAATTATTCTTCTTGCATGAAAAGTTTAGGAACTATCTTTATTTTTTGTTAAAAAAATATTCGAATGTTATTTTTATTTCTAAAGTAGAGAATTTAAATGATATATCTTTTTCTCTAATTCTCGGTGGTCAAATAAAAACAGTGATTTATTTATCCACAATGCTGCGCGCAGTGCATATTACAAATTCATACTGATGACGAAGATGACACTTTTTATTCAATTTAAAATAATTTGATATGTGCAACATAAAGTAAAGAGAGCAAATATAATAAATACACCAAATTTTACGGTAATAATCCAGTTAATCTAAAATGAGCTTTAAAATGTTTCATATGTTTTGAAATGTTAAAAGTACTTGACTCCTGAAAGGCAAGTGTTTTGCTTTCTAAGAATTTTCCATTTATTAAAAGTAAATTTAGCAACCTTTACTTTGAAACCTATATGCTTATGCTGTAACGACTGCATTAAAATGCAAACGTAAAATGTACAAAATGTATATCAAATTTATTCATCTTTAATTCAAATAAAATTTCATGGCCGGTTACAAATATTTTCTTAGACGAAGTTATAGCAATACTGAATATAATTAAAGCGTACTGAATGTAGAAATAATCTTATTCAGCTGGAAACGTTTAATTAGTTCCTTTCTAATTTTTTTATCTTCCAGTTCTCTATTTTTGAATTAGGATAACGCTTTCAGTTTTGCAGCAATATGTTCTGCATTATATAGAAATTATTTGAATGCTGTTTCGTGGTAGTTTGCATAATTTAAAACATTATATCGTTTTAATTGCTGAAATAAATGTGTATTAGAGGTAAGTCTATCCAAGTTAGAAGTTTAAAATATCCTGAATGCTAAATTATATCATATAATAACTAACATCAAGTCTCTAAATCATTAGTTTTACAAATAAAATAAGTATACATTGGGAGGAGTAGGTTTCGAATTATGGGATAACGTTATAAAATAAAGTTTGAGTTCTTAATATTCTAAAGATTTCACACCATAGTTTTGAACTTCCTTTTATAAAGCGACTGACGGAAATGCTAAATTTAGTAAACACATAGAAATATTGTATGCAATGATTTCAAGAACTCTCTGAATAAATATAGTTTGCTGGCCTTAATCGACCTTCTCGCAACCTTTGTAGTTTTTTTCGCATACTGCTTATAACTTTTTTATAAATTTCCCGTAACTTTTTTATAAATTTCCCGTAACTTTTTTAATATTACAGACTTACCTGAGATGTCCTTAATCGACTCACATTATCTAAGGTTAACACTTCGTGTTCATCCTGACTTATCCTTAACCGGAAGGATTAGACAGATGGCAGCCTAAAGTAAATTACTTTTAATCTCTACCGTTTTTTTTTTTTTGAACGGTGAGCACTAGTTTCGTCTTTTTGTCGACACTGTCCACTCCCAAGGCCGGAAGTGGTGGCCATTTTATTGTAGAGGCACCTAACAATTGGCCATCGTTACTTCCTGTGAAGAGACGGACAGTTACAAACATGCCTTCTCCAGGATTCGAACACGGGCCCTTCGGTATCCTCTAACCACTAGTTTCCATCTGGACGGCTTGTGCTCTACATTCTTTGGTTGCCGCTAGTGGTTGACTAGATAAGAACACTGGTAGTTCGACGTACCTTCATATGCCGGCAAGCAGCCTGGTTGTATGAATTCCCCGTATGTAATGTAAATACGAAAGAGTTTCCTTTAAAAGAATGCCCTCTACGGTGTCTCGAGATAGCCAGTGCTCCTATCCTCAATCATCACTATTTAAATGAGTACTGCTACCCATACTGCTTGCACATTGCACTCTGTGCACTCTGTACAAAATGAACTCTGTAAAATCTGAGCACATTCAACCAACGACACCACCAACATAAAATAACATAGCATTATAACTCCCATGACACACACCTTCCCAAATGTTAATGTATTCCTCCAAGCATACGACCAAAACTCAAACTGCAACACCTAATTATTTGTAGCTTTATATCTGTACCACAATTACCTGCACCCCAATTTATCTGTATGTGTGTTCTACTTATGTAAATAACTTATTAAATTAATTTAATTTACTATGTCAAATAAATGCCAGAAAAGGTTAGTGCAGTGGGACAATAACAATCTTGTCTATGACGATGTTGTGGTGCTCCCTGCACTTTTCCTGCCCTGTCCTGTGAGTTTTGTCCTTATCAACTAAGCACACACACACCAAACAAAATCATGCTCTTTTGGGCTACGAACCCCGTGATACTAAGAAATGCATTTTAGGTTTAGAAGCAAATATTGTGCGAAGAAATCAAATCTTTGAACTAAATCTATAGCAAGCGAGTTTACGAAACGTTGCAGCTGGCAAGGCAACTATTGTAACTTACAGTTACATCTAAAAATCGCTTTCGCTTTAGAATTCTAATTCAAAATTCAAAGCAAGTAAAATAATCAAAGCTTCTTACCTGCCAGATGAGATCAATTCAATCCAAGCTATTTAATCCAAATTTATTGACGGCATAGACGACAAGAAAAAAATCCAGTTATATATTATATTATAATCCAGTTATACATGACGACAAGAAAAAATCCAGTTATATATACAGTACGCACTTAACAACATTTCATGGTTCTACATTGTTCGCAGTCTCAATCGCAATAGAATATTCAACTCAAAAGAAGTCAGACGGAGAGTGCCATCTGGCTCCTGTAATTATAGCTTCTACAGCAACTTCCGGAAAAGATGTTAGTTCTAATAAGATACTAAACAGTCACTGATGTCTGCAGGTCATTTCGTAATAGTTCATAAATAAATTTAATATTTAACAATCTATGCAATGGTCAAATTTTTAAATGCAATTACAAAGAGAGATTAATGTGAAACATTTGACCCAAACTTTGTTTCTAACAGGTACAAGTTACTTACAGTATCTTAAAATTTCAATTCAAATTTTTTTATCTTTTGTCATTTTTGTACAGCACTTAATTCCAAGGCTCTGAGCAACGATATTGGTGATTCTAATCAGTAATTTAATAAGTGCTCATAATCAGTTTGTAGTATTTGTAATATGCAGATGCACCTTTTAACGGCACTTTTCAAATTTTCTGTAAAATAAAAAGATGCTCTAATAGCATGTTTAAATACATTTTTTTTTGCTTCTTTGAACGAAGTCAAAATGAAGTATTGTAATCTCGAAAATTTTGGATCTCATATTTCAACGAAAATATCCATTTTGACCCCTAAATTATAAAACTGATTGAAAATGAATTTCTAAAGAGAATTTTTCGTGGCGTCTATACATACGTATCTAACTATATATGTATGTATCTCGCATAACTCAGAAACGGGTAGCCTCAGAACTTTGAAAACTTGTATACAGGACTGCTTGCACCGGTTTCATTTTCAGCTTAAGAGATGCTTGACTGAAATCTAGTGTTGCTTCGGATGCTGAAAGAAAAATCTTCTTCATATATATATATATATATCCAGTCTATTACTTGATTCAGTGAACTGATATTCTTTGTTCTTACGTGTTTATAAATTGTGCATTTTTTGCTTTAATAATGATTCAATTGTGTTGTTCTTATCTTCCGGGTAAGGGATTTATGCCTTCAATGAATCTACATGCAGTATTTCTAGAATTGTCAACAATTTAAAAATTGTTTAAGTACGGCTCAGCCTAATTATAGCAGCCATATTTGTTTACATTTGAAACTTAGCGGAATAGTGGATTTGTTGCCAATCTAGATAAACTAAGCTTTGCAACAACAAAGATCAGGCCTTCTTTTATTATTGCGAATTAAATCATACTTAACCCATTCTGGAATTTATTCGAGGAAATAAGTGTTTTAGATTTACTTCGTGATTTTTTATACAGATATTTTGAGATTTTATGTATTTTTGCCCTGTCGCGAAGTGAGAACTGAATTAATTGAATAAGAAATACTGAATAGTCTGTGAAAAACTGTTCCATTCCTTTTTTTTGGTTTAATTTCTTTTATACATAGTTTTATATTAATTATAGTATTTTAGTATTGGAATAGAACATGTGGCAATGATTAGATAATTCTTCATATGATATAGGGAATTTTTATGCATTGTGAGTTATAAAACGAATGAGACATAACGCTGTTAAGTGAACTTAGCCCCAGAGTGTCGTTTAAAAAGTGCCTGTTCTGGTTCTGTTGTGGTTTATGCGCTATCGACGAAGTATTTATAATTCAGTCCAATAAGTTTAAATGAAATGCAAAATGTCGTATAATTTAATATTCCGTACAAGGAAGTCATGTGGTTTACACATCAGATTTTTGTATTTATTATCCGATAGCAATGGGAAAATTAAACAAGACAGTGAAATAAAATTAATATGAAATTAATAAATGACATGATATTATCTCCAGTTACTGACACGTTTTTCCTTCAAAATTGCCTTTTGTACAAATTAGAAAGAAAGTATACGTGTTTTTACCTTCCCATGGAAGGTAATCTTCTCCTCTGAATGTGAAAGCAGAGAGAGGCACTGATAATTGCCTATTTTATTGTGTTCATTGTGATTAAAAGACATACATGATGGATTTTCATTTTATAAGTTCTGTAAAGTAAGTTATAGAAACTTACCGCGCAGTTTGACATAGATTTTCAAATATAAAAACACTTAGGAGGGAAATTAATAATGCAACAAGGGCGTGGAAATTCTTAGTCAATGAAACAGATGCAGTCGACGAGCAAACAATTGCGTATATTGGCTTCGGTCCAAATCCAATTGTACGTAGAATGAGTAAAAACAAAAAATAAAAAAAACCTATGATTAAGGTACCTACATGCATTAACCAAGGATACGAAAACGAAAAAATGTTAAGCGATTATTGAACTGCATTGAGGTGGTCTGGAAACGCAGCCTCTTAAGATGGCACATCATGGCAAACTTTTTAAAGACAAATTAGATGATTGAGAAGTTTTCTCGAAGGACAAAATCTCCAGACTTTCTTGTCTAACAATAAGTTTGTGATTAAGTGCTTCTTTCATTAACGCTGAAGAAACGTGATTGAGAATGTTTCTTTATGCTTAAGTAAGAAAACAGCTTTAGCAGGAAATTCTCGCATATTAGTGGAGAAAACTTCCACTCCTTTCACAATTAAATTTGCAAACTTTGATAACAATTAAAAAAATAAAACTTTCCAAGTGCAATTTACCTCCCAGTGTAGCAGTTCTATTGGCAGATTAATCAATTAAAAGCGTCTTATCACATGCAAATTAATTTTCGCGCAAACGTAGCATTCTATATTCCTTACGTTTTTGAGCTTTCATACGAAATAAATGATAGATAAGTCTATAGGTTGTTGAAAATGAGGTATGATGAGAAGTAACATTTTAATTACTGTGTTTTCCTCCTTAGGTATGAGGTTTTAGAATCTGCGTAATATTAAAATTTCAGCTTTTATTGTCTAAACCATAGGAGAGTTTACGAAAACAAAGTACATTATTTTTTGTTTGTTTTGTTAATGTGAAACAATTTACTGTTACCTGCCTTGGATATGTGTTACCCTCCTGGCATGTGATGCACTGTCAGAAGTTATTGCAAGAGACATTGAGGTATAAGGGTTGAAAAACTCATGCACGCTTATATGGAAGTAACCATAAAACATCCATTCAACCAATTTATTCAATCCTAAACGTCGGCATTAGTTACGACGAGCTATCAGTGCCCTTTAGTTTATGGCAATCGGTCTTTAGTTTTTCAGATATTGAAAATATCAATAAAAGAGAAACGCAGAGAGTAAATTTAGAGCTTATAATGTATGCCTGAACCTTTTTATTTCTGCTCTTAACGGCTTGTTTGCAAAGCAGTGTAGCATTCACTTCATTTAATGTTCTGTTAAAATTACGTTAGGTTAACTAAAAATACCATAGAAATGAGTGTAACTTGCATAAGGGGATTTATAAATCATGATATCGTTTTGAGGAGAATTTTGCTCATGTGTATGCTGTACGATTTGAATCCCTGAAAACGTATATATAGAGTTATTCATTACCAGACCGACAAATTTGCAGGATACGTAGGGAGTACAGAGACGACTCGGAATCACATAGGAATGCAACGTCGCAAATGCCATAGTTGCGAGTTATGGTGCAAAGAAGCAGAGAAAAAGAACATAAACAGCAACACATTAATGGGACAGAAAACATTTTATTGAAAGGTTTTAGTACAACAGTTCGAAATTACGACCAGAAGTTATCTGGCAGGCCTGAAAGCAGCGCTGCATGGGATTCCTTACGGTCTGGAAGATTCTTGGCATTTCGCGTATCCTTCCTGCAGCTACAAATTCCAGCGACGAGGTCTTCAACTGAAGGAACGGGCTTCTCGTACACCAAATACTTCATGTGACCCCAGGAGAAGCCCGTATATGATAGGTCCCGTGCAGGTCCATGTGGCACCAGCATAACGAGGCTCCTCCATATTACATGATTGACGTCCGCCGACACCATGATCTAACCTTTGGCATAAGGGCTTTGGACAACGGTGGATATATCTTGGTGGCCCGGTTCATTGGCGTGCCAGATCACCGGACCTATCATGCATGGACTTCTTTTGGGATCACATGAGGAGTTTGGTGTATGAGATGCCCGTTCCTTCAGTTGACGACCTCGTCGTTAGAAAATCTGTAACTACCGGGAGGATACATGACACGGCAGAAATCTTCCAGAACATAAGAAATTCCATGCAGCACTGCTCTCAGACTTGTCAGACGACATCTGGAAATTCAAACACCTGTTGTAGCACAACGTTTCAATAAAATGTGTTCTATCCCATTAATGTGTTGCTGTTTCTGTTCTTTTTCTCTGCTTCTGTGCACTATAGCTCGTAACTACTGCATTTGCGTCCCTGCATTCCTATGTGATTCCGAGTTGTCTCTGTACACCCTACGCACCCTGCAAGTTGTCGGTCTGGTAGAGAATCACACTGTATAATCCAACACACATTAGTCCAAGGAGAGTACAACTGGTTTGGTTTCTTTTAATTAAGAGATATCTGAAAATTCGCTGTAATTGACCTAAAACAAGATTTTGTACAAATTTCTGTCATGTGATAAGAAAAGAAAAGAAAAAAGTATGCGAAACACATTTTGTTTTTGTTCTCGTGTTCATATTACACAGAAGAATGGTTGCCAGAGCCTATCCCAAAGAGAGGATGCGAAACGTATAAGAAATTAATAAAGATACAATGAATTTGCATAAACAAATAGCAAGATAAAACTGCGTAGTTTTGGTGAGCAATTATTTTAATTGTAAAAATAAACTAAAAATGTCGAAACAGACTTTTGTAACGGAAAACATTCCTCGTTAAAAAGCAGCTTCATAAACGCCGACAGCTGCCTCATGACATATCAGCGTCATTCAGATAAAGATCTCTTGTTCTGGAGTACCTTTGTAATAAACTTTACATGTACATCATTGAAATGAAAAATTTAGCGCAATTAAGCATAAGCAATCTCCATTATTAATCAATAAATAATAATTATTAATCAATAAATGGCTAAAATGTCATAATACATTGAAATCAGTTTCTAAGCCTAAATTTTTCATTCGAAAGTGCAGTCAAAAATCCCTGTACAAGACCGATATATGAGCGATTAATGTTAAAACGAAGCTGAACAGCCTCTTCGCATTGGACTATAGGTTGAACAGATGTATGTCGACGGATACTCCGTACCTTTCCTTTCAAATTACACATGAGACAGGCATACTCGGGCATAGACTTGTATAAAATTGATTGTAAGTCAAGCAGAAGATTTATTCCTTACAAATGAGTCCTGCCTGCTAATAAAATAAATACTAGAGAACTCAGAATGATGAAGATAATATATTAGACCGCTGTAAATGTCTTTATGTAACAGGTAAAAATTTCATTTGAAGAAATATTAATGATCATGAAGTCCCTTTCTCACAATGAAACCGAGTATTAAATATTGAATATTACATTTCATGCTCATTAACTTTATTTTATATAAAAACAAATCAATACTGTAAAAACTGAATTAACTTTCCGAACTGTGTGTATGGCTCTACCAGTATCCGAATGGTTAAGACTGCTGAATACCGGTAATTCGGCCTAAATTTGATTCGAATCTAAACGAACAGGTCAGCTGCATGGTTGAATGTCGTGGTTTTCGCCATGAACGAGTCCGCTTTCTGTAGAAGGTCCTCCACGAAGGCACCCCTCCTTATACGCAGGCATTCGTGGCTATGCCATGTTTAAATTATCAAACCTGTTTTAACCTCTTCGAGGCTATAGCACACAGGGAATGATTAGTTGTCATCCTAAGGTTAAGAATACTGAAAGAGGTTACTTTATTTAAATTACACCCAACACCTCATGAGGGTTAACATTTTCTTTAATGGTGTAATTTTTGTCATTCTGTGGCATCATAAAAATGTGCAAAATCCCTAAAGGGGTGTACATTGCTGAAAATTTTGATTCAATTACATACTGAATTGCTTCGTTTATTGCATTGTCACATCTCACTTTCGAGTGGTTTTCTCTACCAGTTATTTTTCTGTAGAAACCATTTCTAGTATAAAGTATGTGTACGCTATTATAAGTTGAAAACCAACGACTGAGGGATTAACAACCGTAAATTCTGGTATTTTCTCTCGAGTTTTGCTTCTTCTGACTGAATGCAGGGGTGCAGTTTTTCTTCCCCCCCTATATGTAAGTGAATAAAACTCGGGTTACTTTCCAAAGTTTTCTACGTGCGCTAAGGCTAGTGGATTACTTCATATTTCCCCCCTTTTTTAAGGTTTTGATGCACGTTTTTCCTTGCTCTTATTTTACGAAAACCAACACAATAATGCTTTGTTTATTGGATAATTAGGATTAATTTTTTAGACTAATTTTGAGGATAATCTGATAAAATAATTTTTGCAAAGAAAATAATTTTTTTTAAGTTAGTGATTTATTTAATTAGCAGTGTCCTGAAAACTTCTTAATCATGAAACATATATGAGTTGTATTAAAACAACTGATTTTATTTACATCGCTACAAATACCTTCGTATTTTGCGCGACATTTCGTGTTTCAAAATAAATTCAAATTATTAAAATATTTTAGGTAAAACATGCAGTTTTCATAGTACTGTTTTTTGCAAGGAAAACGCTAAACAATAGGCTTTCGTTAGGAATTTATCCTATATCAGCATCATAAATTATAAAGTACTTATTAAGTTAATTTACTGCGATTTGAATTATTCTGATAGAAATAACTTCATCATTACGGCTGTTGTATTTAAACACTGAATTACGTATAAACAGATAATTATTAAAACGTGTTATCGGTATGCTCGGTATTGCTTTATGTCGTCAAACGCACACTTCAAGTTTGCCAATAAACCAAATGGCTGTGCAGAGATCTAATAACAAGAAGCATTTATCACTGCATCATTCATTAACCTAAGCGTTACAAATTAATTTAAACTCAGTACTCAAATGAAGCGTTCATCATAATAGTGGTAATTTTATATTTCCGGCGCCCTGCTAGAAAGATTTTTCAATCTATTTAAATTATATCAAGCCATAAGCAAATGAATTAGTATGCATAATTAAATAGCTTAAAATATATTCTAAACATACTGAAAATAAATACGTCGAAATACAATTTTTACCCTGCATTTTCATTGAAATGCTATTTTTATAGTCGCTTTCTCATACCAAATTAATAAAATAATAAATTTAATGCATAAATTATAAATAGGTTTGAGCTACCATATGAGCGTATAAATTACGGGTGACATGATTTGAACGTATAAGTTTATTATTTAAATTAAACGGTTATTTATAATTTCAGTCTTTACTACAACTTCTTTTTTCCGTTTCTTCACCAGAAATTTAGATGAATTCGAAAGTATTTGAGCTGAGGTTTCTGGAGTATAATACAGAACCTGTTTCTTGTCTTTGTGGCCACGTTACGCCACTGCCAGCTCTGATAAGTATTTGACTATTAGTCTTCATTTTAAATTGGAATTTGACTGTTACTTTAGTTACATCATCGCAAGTGGTGGTTAATTATGTTAAGCATAAGAAGTGCGCTTATGTTCTAAGCTCTGTTAAATAAAAAGATTTGTTTAAACCTTTTTAAATTTTACTAACTAATTTGAGGCATAGAAATAATTTGCTTTACGTCTGTTAGGTTTGTTTGGTTTAGTTGACTATGGAAAAGTACACTAAGGCTGTCTCCCTAAGAGACGGGATGCCTTCGTGGAGAACTTTCTAAGGAAAACTGGCCTGTATACACGTTACACATAGGGCAAAAACCACGAAAACGCCCCTGCAGCCAGACCGTTAGCCTACAACTGAACCCAAGTCAAAACACCAGTGTTCAACGATTTTACCGCTCGGCCGCTGGTAGGCTGTCTGTTAGTAGTTTGGAAATAGTGTATGCTTCTAAAGGATACCAAACTCTAGAAACGCTAAAGTATTAATTATGGACTGATTTTTTTATCTTTAAGCTAATGGTTCCGGATAGAAAATTATTATGATTTATATATTACAGAAACAAATCATTGAGAATTTTAAATTAAAGAATATCGATTCTCTATAAAGGCTTATTAACAGTGAAAGAAAGGCTAATCTGATTAACAGATATAGTATCAAAATACATATGTGACAAAAATAAAACCTCTTCAGAAATCTTAAGACCTATTCCAGTCATTGATTAAGCTAAAATACTAAATGAGCAGTGAAACACCTTTATAAAGTAGTAATTTGCATCTCTGTCCTCTACTTTTAAAATCTATGCTGATTAATCTCTTGATTTGTTATCCAGTTTAATTAAAGCTTCCTCTCTGAAGCCTTGTACATTAAACCAAGATCGGATCACGGTCCAAGAAAACAGAGATGAATCAAGCAATTTATTTTCAGAATTTAAAAATATTTCCAAAGTTTGTTGCATGCCTGCAAGAAAAGCATTTTCAGTACTTATCTTACTCTAAAAATAAGTTTTATCTAATTATGCAATGTACAAAATTTATACTCATTTATCAATCAAGATGAATTTACTGTGTTTACATTCATTGAACGCATAATACTAATGAAATTTGAATCTTCAAGAAGTGAACAAGATCAGTACCTTTATCGCAATGTAAATTCGATACACTGTAGGAATTTATATTTATTTTAAATAACCAGTTAAATTTAATTTGAAGTCCTTTTTTATAAGCCTTCATTCCCCTAACTGTCAGTGCCAGAATATTTAAATTTGGTAGCGCGCGTGAAGGAATGCAAATTCTACCAGTGGAAGAAAAAGTTTAAATATTAGGTTCTAGAAGGGAAAGTTAGACAGTCCGGGAAAACTCTGCGCGTGTTGTAGATCGAGCTTTGGCTTCGCAGTTATTGTTGGTTAAACGTGACGCAACAGCTATTATTTTGTTGCAACTAAATTTGTCAATGCTCTGTTAGGAAACAGGATAATCTGAGCTCGGTAGCGTAATTCTACTATTTGTAAGTATCTTCAAATTCTGATTTTGGTTCTTACATTTTCAGTTACCGCCCAAGCAGAGGCGTAGTGTGTTAGCTTCGAGTTGACGCATTGTAAATAATTTATAAAGGGTAGTTTCAACTCTTCTTCTGTGCCGTCACCACTCTCCAGATTTCACACAAAAGGTAGACAGTAGATCTTACAACTTATATTCTTCAAGCTTCTCTTTTTACATTTTTCTGATGAAGAACGCATGGAAATTTTCTTATGTATCTATAGCTGTACATAAGTATTCATTATACATAAACTCAAGAAATGTCAGTTTCAATTTAATTCCTTAAAGTTTATATCAAAATTAGTTACTTCTCTTTATATCAGCAATTTATGACTTGCAAGATGTTCATAGGCAATTTCTGAAGTTGTCAGTTACGTTAAAGCCCGAATTTCTGGCCATTAGCTCTTTTACAGCCTTCACTTTTGCTATTATATAAACGCGATGTTGAATTCTTCTGTGGGAAATTATCCAAACTGATCATTCAACTCAATGGACTTTAAATAATTTTAGCATTATATCATTTCTTCTAAAGCGTAAACTGACGTAAAACGTCAAAAGCGCATTATGTGCAGGTTATTGGTATTCCAAAGACAAACTATGTATGCATGGTATATAATAAGTGCTAAAGAATATCAAGTTAAATGGACTTGCATGTTTAAATTCGTGGTGTTTTATATTCACCCGCTCTAATTATTTTTTTTTTCAAATATATGTATTTCTTATCATCAGAGTTGTTAGTTCTACAGAGGCTATTCGCCCATTATTTAGACTATTTTCATTGTATTTACAGAAATATTTTATCTAACATTTTTTAGGTTTAAATGTTCTATTTGATAACCCTTATCCTTCGGTATCTTTCCACATCGTAATTTCAAAGACAGTAAAGCCTTTTGTAGTATTAGAAGAAGTATTTTATACCATTCCTCTGGAACAGCTTTCCTAAGTCCAAGGAGTGTTGTAAGCCCTTTTTAAAAGTCATTGATACACCAAGAGCTGTAGTAGGGATATGGGTGAAGGGTAGGAATTTGATACCCGTTTCTTGCTATTTTTTTTTTCCAGATCAACAGTGGATTTGCAAGTGGGAGTGCTTGATCCAGTTCTACTGATTGATGCATTGTGGGTAAACAGAAGGTATTTCGTATTTAAAAATTAGGTATAAAATACATTCCTGATAATATGTGGAATTGATCAGAGTACTTTGATCCACTCTCGTTATTTTTAATTTGCCGTTGTATGAAAAATCAGGAACAATCATAAATTCCTTTGAAAAACTTTCTTTAGATTCTTTGAACCATTTTTAATTAGAGTAATAATTGGATATTCCTTTTTATTATAGTCATTTAAATACATCCAAGATTCATATACTATGAAAACGTTTTTCCATTTTTGAGAGAATAAATGTTTCTTATAAAGAATTCTGCAGCGCGTTCTGCGTTTGGTGATTTGTTGCGGAAATAGACGATGCATATTACGTTATTTATATGAGATAATTTTTGAATACTATAAAGTGCAGCCTTTAAGAAGAACTATTATCCTTAGCTGAGGTTTCTCCTCGCAGATGCTTAAAACATGGAACAACATCGTTGCCGACCGGATAGCTCTTCATGGCCATTTTTTGTGGGGGAGGGGGGCAATTTAACCAAAAAGATACAAATGGTCCTAAATTCCTGTCCAAGGTTATTTCTGCGGGTATATCTGTATGCACTATATGCACAAATGGAGAGTACAATAATGAGGGTAGTCAGGTTGAAGGAAAATGGAATACTATGGAACAAGAGATACATATCGTAAGACTACGAAAGCTACATTGCCAATTTACCTTGCCACCTAGCTGTGTTTGATATAGTTGTTAACTGCATTTCTCCCACTGCGCATCAAGGAACTGTCGTTTATACGGAGGGTTCTAAAGGAACAGAAGGATCAGGAAGTGCTTCGTGTGCAATGCATGACGACCTTGTAGTCCACACTTTAACCAAGCAGCTTGAAACCAGTAACTCTGTGTTTCAGACTGAAATCATAGCCTCAAAAACAATCCTGGTCTTTACTTTTATTAAGAAACTAATACATGGTGATTTTCACAAGTTCTATATCCAGTCTGCAGACCATTCAGGGTGGGCGCGGCAGACACCTGCTAATTAGGCCTATTCTAAAAGATCTGTTGTTATTTCTTAGAAGTCTGAGGACAGAGCTTTAGCTCATACGCGCTCATATTGGGATCTTGAGTAATGAAACAGCTGACGACGCTGGAAAGACCGTAGCTAGCACGCCATTCATAAGTTTCCTGAATGTATCCTTTCTTAAAGCCACACTCAGGAGTGGTCTCTAAATAATGGTACAACTGTAGGAACCTGGACATTACAGCCACTTCACAAAAGACAGAAGACTCAGAAATAAAGTCCTCTGTATTCGCGGCTGTGTTGTTGATGGGGATCGTTATTTCTTCGATTGCACATATTCTAGAAACTATCTCTTGAAAAGACCCTCTGTAACTCACTGACAAGCATGAGTCAGAAACACTAGGCAAAATGAATATATGCTCGGTCGCATAAGACATTGTATTACTATTGCTAAGGGTACAACAGACAGCAACTGTGTACAGCTGGCATTTTATTTTGAATTTTTCCTCTTCGCATGTTACTACCTAGTATTTTATATCCTTGTATTACTTATTGAATATAATTTTAAGATTTATGCTGTTACTCAAAATGGTATTGCATTGTTGTTGTGGGTTATATAAGTATACTGGCACGTTAACATAGTACTAATTTATTGTTCTGTTTCACAAATATATTAATTTATAAATAATTTTATGCTTTGTCTTTAAGTTTCTTCATATGAAAATATTTATGTAAATATTATTATGTTCACATTTCCTTATTGTGTATTGTGTTGTCAATTTGCCTTTATAATAATGTAAACCTTCTTTTTTAAAACAAATTATACCTTGCTTTTAACTATATTCATGTTTATGTAAATATTGTCATTTATATGTATAACTATTTTATTTCTTTCCGTGCATGGAAACAATGTAATGCACACAATTGAGTTGTCTTAACACATTGCATGTCCTACTCCCCTGCTAGACCTCTTGCTACTAAACTAAAACGAAAAGTTTCCTTTTTTTTGATGCACATATTAGATCTGCATCTCAACGGCAGACCTGGTGGATATGACACAAGAATAAAATTATTAGAGTTCCGATAATGGGGCTTTTTCCCGAAAACCTAAATAACCCAGTGAATGGCTGTTTCATTATTGGTGGAAAAGAAAAGAAAGGTATTCAAAAGTTTAGCCACTAGAGGTTTTCAAGCATTATCAGAAAATGTTTCCTTCTTGCAACATTTGCACGTAACAGCTGGAACAGTGATTGTATATTATTGGAATAAAAATTCAAGATGCCCTGAAGAATAAGCCGTACAGAACATGAAGGAATGACAAATCGTTCCAAGTGCCAGTAGTTGTTTATAATGCCAGTTCGTCAGTTTCAGATGCTACTTCATAGGAAATTTTTTTTTACGGCGGGTACTTCCGAAGTGGTGGCCATTTTACTGCGGAGGCACCTAATAGGTGACCACTGTTACCTGCTATAAAGGGACAAACAATTTACATCCATGCCTTCTCCGGATCTAAACCCGGGCCCTTCGGTATTGCAATTGCATTCGGCTCCTCTAACCACTATACGGTCTAGACGGCACTTCATAGGGAAAAGATATTTGGAAGGTTATTATCTTCTTAATGAACCGGTAGGTAGTTTCTTCAAATCATCTGACAAGCTTTAGTGCACAGGCCATGTAATGAAATATTTTCTCTTCTTTAGATACTTTTGCCATCGAAACATATTTGATGTCGACTATCTTTTTTATTCGAAATGTTTTTATTTACATGACTGTTAAAAGCGAAGTCAGTATTTTTTACATTGAATATCAAAGTCTTTTACGTAGCATATGAAAGTGAATGAAATGAACAGAGATCACACCAAGTATTCAATGCTTTTCTTAGCAGCCTTTTTTGCAAATCTCCCAAAGCGCCATTTCCGTACACGTTTACAAACTACAATCCCCATTCCCTCAACAAAACAAAACTTGGATTCTGGCCTATTGCATGGTCAGTACTCAATGCGAAAAGACGCTGCCAGGATATATATATATATATATATATTTATATATTTAAATGTTTGCTTGCTATTTAGTTATTTTGCAATTCATAAAGTTGCATGTGAAAAGATCTTTATATACATGTTCAACAGATGTTTTATTTTAATAATGGATACGAAGAAATTGAAGTTTGCTACTTTTGTCAGAATACCTTTTTCATAATTTCCATAAGTTTAAAATTGAACAGTTGTGTATAACACACCTGTTTTAAATATAATAACATATCTGCTATTTTATTTTTTTCATCATTTTTCTCCTTTAAGCATTGTCATGATCAATATTAAAATAATTTCTACTACTTCGGTTACAAAATTTCATTTGCAGCTATCTCGTAAAAGCTCTCCCTCTACAGCATATCATGCGGAAATCGCGCTGTTAGTTCATTAAATGGCTAAAACTCGGTTGCAAATTTTGATTCTTTTGCTGGCGACGGAAATGAAGTTTCCCGGACTTCGTAACTTATGGGAACAATACATTCATTCATATGTCCTTCCGTTAAATCTTTCCTCTATTCGGTTAGTTTGAAATTGGTCGTAATATTTAATTTTAATCTTAAACGCTCCTGTTGAGGCCCCATGCGATAGATTTTGATATTTTTTACGAAATTCTGTAAATTACTGTAAACAAGAACTTTTAAAATTTCTTCCACGATGATTTATATATAAATCGTGATCTGGGTTATCAAATTCATTACAATTACCAAACTTTGAATTCTAACTCAGTAAGCAGGTAGCGTTAAATATTGACACGAAATTTTATGTGCATACAATATTCTGCTTTAATTACAAGCAAGAAATGTATTAAGTTTTACAAGTAAAATTTCAGCATAAGCCACAGGCAGTTTTGTCAGAGCATTTATTCGTAGTGGTAAAGTTGGTCAATTTAATTACTGTTTAGTTATATATTGGATAACTTTGGTACTGATTGTCAATAATTAACAGAAGTTTTTTATAAAGAAAGTGAAATTTATTTTTCCTGTTTTCAAATATTCTGCTTATTATTCAATTCTTTTAGCATCGTATCAATATTTATACCCCTTTATTAATATTTTCTATAAGTCGCTTTGAGGAAAATTGGATCTGAATGTTGCGCATAAGGAATTTCTCCCGCCTTCTTAGCGTGCCGTGGTGTAGTGGCCAGCACGCTCGGTGGGTATTCGAGAGGCACGTGGTTCGAGTCCCGGCGAGGGCATTGCTAATTTTTCACGTCTTCTGCTTCAAAAAACAATCCTAATGACTTTACAGTGGCGCCCGAACTCAAAGGTGGTGAATGATGATTCTTTACCACCAGGTTTTGGCGAATGGGTCCTCTAATCCCCAGTCGCCCTTTAAAGGGGAAGTATATAAGGTATTTCTCCCGCTTCTTAACATGCCTTCGTGGAGTACTCGTCAGCAAGCTCGGCGCGTATTCGAGAGGTTCGTGATTCGAGTTTGGAAAAGAGCACTGCCATTTTTCATGTCTCCTGTTTAAAAAAAATCCTAATAACTCTGTACACTTTTTTTAAGAAGATAATTTCTGCAGTTTTCAGATTAGAGAGAAAGATGTCATACTTTCAACATTTATATAAAATCGCACGACAGAATTCAGAATGTTACTCTGCAGATTTCATATAGTATTATATTATGTACTCGGTCAAATTCAGAATGATATTTTTAGCTTGATTTTTGAGTTTACACATGAATTATCATCTGTAAGAAAAGTTGCTTTAGGTAAGGCAGAAGAGCTCATGATTACTGAGAACACTGTGGAATTATGAAGTTTTCAAATGCATTTCAAATGCAATGATGGCACTGGTAATTGAGAATTTGTTTCAAAGGTGGCATATAGCTGTAAAAATGCGTTTTATATGCTTAGCATTCGCATTCGTAAATACGATGATATTACTTCTCTTTTTCATTATTTCATGCCGTTTATTTGCGATGCACTGGCCCAAACTCTTTTAGCCAAATTACCTAATATAACGTCATAATGTCAATTTTATATATCTTCAGTATTTTAGTATGGTAGACTTACGGCATTACTTCGCTCTAACTTCTTGAAGAATCGAAGAAGCAGCTACTAAAGCAGAAGGACTTCTAGCTGCGTAATTTAAATAAATCATTTATGATGCTGAATGATTTATTTAAGTTATGTTCCTTTTAATTTTGAAAATTTACTCAGAATTATATAGTTACCTATAACGGGTTAATTACTTTATCACTAGGTCAGCTATCAATCGCAGTACAAAGTGTAATCTTAATACTAAGTTCCGGGCTATTAATCTCAGGATGAAGCTTAATGTTGATCCCAAGCTTCGTATTATAAATGATAGTATGTTCTCCAAACTAACATTATCTCAACCCCAATTTGTAAATTGCTCAACCTTCACCAGAAAATGGATGCTTCCATTTGAGTCGTTTCCCTGCAATTAATGCTGGATCTGTCTAGAAGAGATATAGAGAGGCGAGGCACAAAATAGAATTGTAGATTATACTGTCGACTCTTTTTTAGTTTAGCTGTTCTCTTTCATCTTTGCTTGTTCCGTTTACAATTGTCTTTTAAATCTTTCATTAGAAATTTAAAAAAATGTTTCCCAGAATACGTAATTTATGTTTGATTACTGAGATTTACGACACCGTATAATTGCTACTTTGTGATTGCTAGAAACCATAAAATTGGTAGAAATCAAGATCTTTTGTCGCAGATATGGCATCTGGCTGTGCTGAGTCTGAATGTTAACGTATAAATGCTATTGTTCAAAATGGTATCACATCTGTTAGTTAATACTAAACAAAAGCAGTCCTCTTCTTTCAGCTTTTCAAGTATTTCACACTGTGCCCACTCAGGGTAGACTGACACTCATTTGAAGCAAATTTGTGTTCCATCCTTACAGGTCTCTCCTTGCATAAACAGAGAAGGTTAAATATCAGCAGCTCATTTGCAGGGTAACACAGCTGAATGAGCATTTCCAGTGGCTTTCTCATGCTGTTATTTCGACTTGATAATCCACTAAATAACTTTGAACCGAAAGACTTATTACACACCCGCGAGGACAAGCCTAGATTAATCTCTCTTCAACGAATTGCTACGTTATGCTAAGAAACACTATGCTCACTTTCTTACGTGTTGCACTCAGGATGTAGTTTCGGTCAAGACTCTGACTCAAGTATCCCGGCTAACCAAAGTCTTCCGGTGGTTTTCACTACTCGAACAGGAAAGTACAGAAATGGGGAATTGATGACGGAATTGATGTCCGCTATGTAGCCGAAACTGCTTTCTGTGCATAAGCAGAAAACGTCTTTGTAGGAACTGAGCAATTTTCTTCTCATCCAGGGCATTCAAGACCATGGTTAATTCATAACAAACGGCTTCATTTATGCACCAACCTAAATTAAACCCGTACGAAAGAGATTAAACGATTAACCAGTCTTTGCAAAGTGAAGTTATTTTGTTAAACATTTTGTAAATATTCGATAAATGAAAAACGTTGTTTACTTTCTAAAAACATAGAACAGAAATTCTTTGAGTAATCGTACAACAGTAATCTTAAACATTTTATGCGGTAACTTATGCGTAATCTTAAACATTCGTTTCAGTAATCTTTCACGCTGTGAAAACAACAGGAGCAAGTGATTACAATTTTTGATATTCGATTCGACTATCGTTTTTATTCGAAACTGTTCTAAATAGATTTGAAACATTAAATTGTATTGTATCTGTAACCGTAATATTAAACAAGGATTTATAGAAGAATTTTGAACTGATTCTTAACTAAAAGCAATGATATTGTCATGTAATGAAGCAAAATGTCTGACGTTTTGCTTGATAAAGAGATTGCATTGCTTATACTTAAGGACCATGTTCAATTCGCGTCTGAATTGAAATAAAACATGTAGTATTGAACTAGTAATAAAAAATCAACGGTCAAGCAAATTTCCAAACTCTGATAAAAAAAATGTGTGCGATTAACATTATACGCATGTTTACTTGGAAGGTGTGTTAACAGGCTTGTCATTTTACTGTATATATTCCATTGTTAAAAACAACGGATATTAAAAGCATGACTGAAAGCGAGATCTTAAAATAATGACCTTAAATAATATTTCTTACATTACATTAGAAACTGAAATCATATAAAGATAATCTTATCTTTCATTTTTAAGATTTTTATTCAAATGAGACATCCGTTTAATATTACACTACAGACTGAAGGGAATATTACCAAGCTACTTACGCTATTAAAGTAATTATAATATTTTGCATATAGCTCCAAGTTATGTCGAATGAAAACTAATGAACTATTCAGAATATCAGCGGAACTGAATGAGAGCATGAAAAACATCCAAGCACAAAAAGGGAGAGAGCCTCTGCAAATGCGCCATTTGAAAAGTCCTAAAAACATATCCTCTTCCAATGGTATGGATACAGCTAAAAGTTGAGTTACACTTATATAAAAATAAATGTTTCTGAACAGTAAATGACATCTGCATTGAGACCCGATGATTCTTCTCATTCGCTGCGTAAGTAGAAATCACTTGCTTAATGCGTAAGTAAAATCCCTTAATACCACAACAGATCGCTTAGAATGAGAAATAACAGTTCAAGAAAATCAATTTAATTCGATTTTAGTCATTAATGAGTAAAAAATGTCAATACTTTAGTTGCATAATTGCGTATGAAAATTTTGTGCTTAAAACCGGGTATTCGTTCGTTTCTAAAAGTATATTAGCTTGAAACGGCATAAATTAAATATTATAGCTTAAAACGGGCTTTCCTTCGTTTTTAAGAATGCGAACAAGGATTTCAGGATTTAGGCCATGATACTTCCAAAATTTAATTTCAATTTCAGTTTTTAAACAGATTATTCAGAACTTCACAAACAGAATACTTCCAATACCTCCAATCTTCAAAATCACCAAAAAAAAAACCGTTCAGATTCTTACAAAAAGCATTCTAAAACACCCTTTGGAAATAAAAAGTAAAATTACTTTCTCAAGAAATAAAAATTACGTAGAAATCTTAAAAACTGCATTCAGTGTCAAAAATATAATCAAGAATTGCATTTAATATTCTTTGCGTGGGTTATCCTTTTTCTTATTTATATTGATTAGTTTCCTAAAAATATTTTCATTCTAAATGTAGGACATATAATTAAATATCATGGCTTGTTTACATTTCTGTTTGCAGTTCCTCCAGAGAAATTAGTAATTAAAGATGACTTTGAACAAGAAATTGAAGACGTTGCGGGACCTTTTAAGGAGAACTCTAATGTAACGTTAGCATGCGAGGCTCAAAAAGGTAAGAGATGATAGTCTGCATACTGATTCACGTGACAACTTTTCTGATATACCTCCCATTTAACTAGCTATAACTATTGTATTTTCATGAAATTCATTGTTACGAAATGCCATTGCTACGTGAGAGTACATTTGAAAAACATTATATACACTCACGTTTGTGAAAATTGCAACACCAAGAAGGAATCGTCATAATTGAATGTAATTTAATACACAGTTGAGTGGTAGTGGTACAAATAAATGATTAAATGTTCAAAGCAAACAAACAAGAACAAGAGATCAGAATCAGTATTTTGTGTGGCCACCACG
>KK122461.1:275538-298009 GCA_000611955.2 Stegodyphus mimosarum | reverse complement strand
AGAGGCTACTGCACGATACGACAATCCAGCTTCACGAAGGCCGATGATTCTCCCTCGTTCAAACTCTGTAAGTTGTTCAAATCTCGCTCTCTTTCGTCGACGAGGCATAAGTACAGATTGAGTTAACGTTTACCACTAGCAGATAACCACCGATAACCATACACGCCTCGCTACAGCCGTCTATTTATTCGGATCCATCAGCCGTTCAGAGGGCGCTGCTCAGCATACGCATGCGCTACGGATTTGCAATTCTAATCATTTGCATATCATGCGCTACTTTGCATTTCCTGAAAATTTCAGCTCACTCGCGTAAGTCCTTCATGGTGTTGCAATTTTCACAAACGTGAGTGTAGTAACTAGTAATCTTATGCCAGTATGCAATTTTAGATATGTAAGCTATGGTACATTTTTGATCAAGCATGTTCAATAAATTCACTTTTTTATGATTTAGTATATAACATTATTTAATGCGATCACATTATGGCACAAGAATGAAATTTTCTGTGCTCCTTAAAGGGTATGTTTCTGAAATCTAATTCTGCGTATTCTGCTTTTGTAAGCAAACTTTTTGTGCACAGTGCGTCAAAACAGTTTCATGATCAAGTTCATACAAAATCAAAAATTGAAGAAAACATTTTTCTTACCTCTTCTATTCTTAAATATACAGTATTTGACATGCTGTTACAACTGTTTGATCGTTTATAGATTTCTATTTTAAATTACTTTTAAGCCTCTAATTACGGATTTCAGAATCTATTCAGCAATGAATTTTGAGATGAGACTTCAAATCGTTAGCATAGTCTTCAGCAACCACATCTGACGAATAAGGGCAGTGGTTGACAATTATGATATTCTTTGTTGCTAGAAAAGAAATATATGCTTTTCGAACTTGACATGCTGAATTTTCTTGAGAGGTTTCTCTATCTGCATAAATATAAATTTGCTTTAGAAAAAAATGAAATTATTTATAAATCATCTTATTCTAACAACAATAATGATAATAATAAAACCTAACCAACCACCTGTAAATCGATAGTTCTGCATTCGTGACGAAACTTTGGTGATTGCCTCTTGTCCCAAGATCATGCATAAAGTAGAAATTCTCATCTCTAATCTTAATTTGTTTGAAGCTTTTCGTGATTTTTGATAGTTTACAACAAAAGGTCATTGTTATTAGCTTTTGAATCCACGCAACATAGAATTCACGTGATGATTTGATGTTAACTGTATAAGGTATTTCTCCTGCTTTCTTAGCATGCTTTCGTGGTGTAGTGGTCAGTACGCTCGGCGAGTATTCGAGAGGTCCGTGGTTCGAGTCCCGGCTAGGGCTTTGCTCATTTGTCTCTTCTCCTGCTTCGAAATAACCTAATGTTTCTACAACTGAAACAAAATAAAGATTTAGCTGCACAAAATCTCCGTACATGAGCAGATGATATTTTAAGGAAAGGAAATTTATATGCCATTGTAATAAATGCTATCAAATGTCATTGGGCTTGTTTGCCGGAATTTAATTTTTTATTCCTGAAATTTTGTCCACGCTCTGTGTATTTGAGGATTAGAAATCTATTTATTCTTATTATTTAGTGCTATTTTGCTGAATATGTTTCAACAATGGCATAACAGTCATGTATTAAGCGGAATCCAGTGATACATAATTCTTTTCTTTTGTTAACCAAGATTTATGCTTTCATCTATTTATTAATGAAAAAAAATGCGAGGGACGAAATGTCTTAGTTTTGTGTCATTTATCTTCTGTATATAATGCGTATACATATACACCTTCTGTATTCTGCTTCTGAGATATTGTTGTTTCAATCGCTAATAAGCCTTCATACAGATTTAGAGCCTGTCATTCTAAAAATAACTCTCTTGTATCTATAGCATATAAAACCATTATACCGAGTCTGAATAAACTTACAAAAACAATGTAGTGAAGGAAACGTAGAACACTGAAACGTTGAAAAAAAGTAGAACAGGAAAAGAAAAGCAGTCTAATGTAGTTATTTGGTGCTTACGGATTTTCCCATTCAACCATTTTCGACAAACAAAAAAATGTAGCCAAATAGTGCCAAAAATGGATAAGCGTTGCATCCTAACACGCACGTAAAATTTTTGCTTTGGTTTAATGTAACCATGATTTTCTGTACGCCAGTTTAATTTTCGTAAAGAAGAATATAGTTTAACTGTCATTTCTGTGTTTTTCTCTTGCATTCTACAAAGTAAAAAATAATAAAAATTGGAGCCTTTCCTTCTGCATAGCAACAATGGAGTATTTCAAATTTGTGTGACTGATTACACTAGCGCGCAATGCACGAAACATTGAAATATTCTGGGGTTGAAGAAAATGACGCTGTAAATAGCTCGGCACAACCAATTGACACCACTTCAATTCGTATTTGAAGGGATTTATATGGCTTTATAGTTCCTACAGAAGACTTTGTCATTGCTTCTCAAATGCTATTAAGGAATTTTGGTAGTTATATTTTCCCCCGTAAATTTTAATAATTCTTTTCTCATATAATCTCAAAGCATAAGTTTCTATTTGTTTATATTTTTAATATAACTTATATCTCTTTATTATTCAATTAAATAAACAGCATCTTTGATCATTTAATTAAAAAACCAATCTCTTTGTTCAAACTCCCGATGCAATGACTGAAGTAAGTTTGGAGGTTTTTCGTTAACTTTCACGGTCGATGGGAAAATATTAAATGACAGATATTTTATTGGGATTTCGCTTACAAAGATATTGCTTAGTAAGTGTCTTGACATTTTTTAATTAAAAAACTAAATTTCTGATTTTTGATAGAGAAGTGGAAAAAATACTCACATTGCATGTGTGAGACAAAATAATGCGAAACTGAATATGAAATAAATGGGAAACTATAAAAGTTAGCATATTTATATAAACATTATAATTTTAACTTTATAAGCAGTCTTTTACAACGTTTTACTGACATTCCGGTGGATGTTACACCAATATTTCACTTCCTTGAGAAAATTACAGTCATAGTAGTCTACTAATTCCTATTACTGCGTTTTACTTTCATTATTTAATGTATTTTAACTCTTTCCACTCAAGAAGCTATTGTCTCTCGCCAGACAATGCATCACGAAAATGATTCACCGTCGTTTATTGGGTGCACAAAAGGTTAATAAAATAGTAATTATTATACCACTCAATGTTAGTTTTATTTTTACAGGTTTTCCTTTACCTAATGTGACGTGGTGGAAAGGAGATGAACTGTGGGATGACAGCTTTCATAATGAGTCTGACAGCGTTGTCAACTACTTAGAGTTGTTTGATTTAAGAAGAGATGAGCTTTTTGCTACTTACCAGTGCAAGGCTGAGAATACTAATCTCACGTTGCCTGTCACCAAGTCTATCATCATCGATTTGCTGCGTGAGTTCCTTTCCTTTATTCTTAAACCTCTATGTAAACAAGCATAATTTATTATTAATGCATCAAACCAATTTGAAATAGTGAGATTACTGGAGCTACAATAAATGTATGGAGCTACAATAAATGGCATATTTTGTAATAGTTCTTATGGAATATAAGTATACTGATATGCAATTTTAACGCACTTCATTTAACACTAATAAATAATATCATTTTTCTTTTAGATTGTAAAACATGCATAAATTTTGCACATAAAAATGCAAACACAGAAAAATGTTTAAAAACATTCAAACGTTAAGCATATAAAAATCAGGATGGTGCATATCACATCCGTTAACTTCAAGAACAGGAAGACAATGAGTGTTTCTAGTAACATTTATAATGTGGTTATGAAGTAACACTGTGCACAAAGGTATTTCATTCGGTGACAATAAGGACAATACAGATATCATTGTAACTTTAAAATATCGGCCTGTAGATGTCTTTTGTCTGCACAGGTGCGCATGGTACGCTCAACATGTTCCTTCTAATAGTATATATTTCACGATGGCAGGCTTTCATTCGCCAATCTTGTGGGAACCATGTGTAAACGCATTCTTCTTCATATAAGACAAGAGGAAGAGTTTAGATCTATCAAATCTAGAAAACGAGATGACTAAGTAAATTGCCAGTACGAGAATTCAGATGATTTGTAAATATTTGATTGACTACAACCATGCTTATTCTAGTTGTTTCACGGTCTTGTTGAAAAAATAAATTGCATCTACAACCTTTCTTGCCCATAATGTTGACGATTTTCGTTGTTCAGCCACAATACTCACTGAGCGTCTGATACTAACTTTGCTTAAATGAAGGCTTCCACTATCGATTTCCGTGTATATTAACTGCCTGATTCTTAGCTGTAACGGATATAAATATGCTGCGCATACGCGCATACATTCTGGTATGATTGCCAATGTAAGCTGATAGATAAAACACAAGCCAGTGTACATTTCTCTTTTCCTTTGTTCCTTTATGATTATATTTGCTCTAATGCTGCAAACGGCTGTTGTTTATATTTGTGAATAAAGCACGTCTGTTGGCCGATTGGGCCAACTCGTTATATAATTTGATGAAAATCGTTAGTGGCCACATATTTTCTTTTCAAGATATTCTCATATTAGATACTCTGCTCTTTCTTCTTGAAATTTCTGGTTCAGTTGGTGCATAACGTAATCACTTATGCATTTTGTTTCAATTTACAAAACATGCTGTGAAATTCCGTTGCATTTTTGTTTCAGCTTAAAGATATATCGCGACACTGTGAATCACAAATTTAGCTGAGTATAAATTACATTACCTTACATTGCAAGGCGTATATGTACATAGTATGGAAACAAAACGCAGTATGCATCTAATTTTACGTAAAATTGAAAAAAAGAGATAATAAAGGAAAGAAAAAACGAAAAGCAGGTCTGGAAGGATATATAGATTTTAACATCGCACCAGAGCATTTGTTAAGGTTCTCTCTGTTCCCTTTGAGCTCGCAATTTACCAATCTGTTCTTGTACTTACTTCTGCTAACGCAATTATTTTTTGTATCTTTGCTATTAAACATTGCTTTCTTCGCAAAAGTAAAATCACAAGATTTTTAGAAACAGCATATTTTTAAAATTAACGATAGAGTGTTAAATTTCGTCATACATTGGTCTACTTTTCAAATGGTTTCTAAGTTCATCCTATCAGTATTTTCTTAAATCAACAGACTTTTAAAAGCAGCGTTTGTTTAAAATTTCCAATACACTTATCAAATTTTGCCATAACGATTTTTGTCTTTTCACAGTTAATTGTATTTTAATTATATCAATTAAATGCTAATTAATAAATGCTAATATCACTAGCTAATTATATCAATGCTCCCTTTTCTTGGTAAGATCCCTTATACCATTTTTTGTCTTTTTGTTATTAGCTTTCAATCTTTTTAACTTTAGTTAAACTTAGTTATGAAATATCACTTTCTTCGCACTTACGCCACATAAATTTCAATAGCAAAATCACTAAGAGCTTAAAAACAGGTGATAGGTGAGAGTGGATCCGGACACCGGGGCGGCTCACATAAACTAATCAAGAGTTTAAAAACAGTATATCTTTCTCCAATATAGTGTTAAATTAACACTAGGTAAAAGTCAAGATCCCGACTTTCAATCTAGTGTAATCTCTACGCGTTTTACCATAGATTTATTTTAAAATAACTGATATTGTTATACCATTTTCATTGCTTGTATGAATGTTAACAGATGACTTAAAATACGTTTTCTTTTATCACAGTCTATCCTTTGACAGTCACTCTCATAAACAAACCAAAGTGCCTACCTGCATGGAAACCTGCTGAAATCACATGCAGTTCTCTGGGATCACGCCCATCAGCGAAGATCTCTTGGCGTTTGAACAAAACTGTACTAGCAGCTCATGCAGAAACCGTCCATGATAACATCACAACCTCTGTTCTTCACTTCTTGCCTAAGCCCCAGTTTCATCGACATTCACTTTCTTGCTTAGCTTCAAATCCAAATTTGCAGAACAATTCTTTATACGACGTTTTATTGCTCAATATCACATGTAAGTTAACACTGTCCTTTCATTATTCTTATGATTTCTAAATAAGAAATGCATACTAAACTCCTGAAAAAATAATGAAAAAAGTAAAGAATAATGTGCATTATTTCCATTCACAACAAAATGTATCATATATATGTTTTATATTCCTTGTATGAAATAAACTGGAAAGACCTCAGCTATAGAAATGCCGATGTTTGTGTTTCAGAATTATAATTCAAAATTTAGTGCAAAATTGAACATGAATATCTTCAAATTGCTATCTGTAAGAAGCTATCTCACCAATGTATCACTAAAATCAAGTGATTTTAAACTAATGCATGGATATATAAAGTGATTGGAAACTAATGCATGGATATATAAAGTGATTGGAAACTAATTCATGGATATTAGTGTCAAAACAGTGTAAATGAAAAGAAATTGCAATCATGTTCTTTAAACCGGAAATATCTGATGCAGTTTGTCGACCATGAACTTAAAAAACAGTTTTTGCTAGGTTAAAAAACTGAAGTTATGAATAATGGTTTTTTTCCTGCTGTATAGCATCTCTTAAGTATTAACATGGCTTAAAAGAAGATATTAACACATTGACTGCGCCCATTTTACGTGGTTTGCCCATAGCGTCAACATAATTTTTTTATTATGCGATGTATATTAGTTTGAAATATTATCTGCAGAAGATAAGATAAATTATATAATCGTGTTTAAGGCATTTTTCGTGGTGGTGGCCCCGGTGACCACCGAAGCGCTGTAGAACGTTTTTGCGATTTATTATTCTTCAAACTATCATAGTAAGAAAGACAATATTTAAAAATTTATTAGTATCAATCTAATTATGTATTATTACTATTGGTCCTGTCGCCGGTCACCGGTAGCTTCCCACGGCGCTGTGACAAGTCGAGAGCGGGCTACAGGTGACCTTCTACGGCAGTCAACGTGTTAAGATGAATGAGAATACCTGTTATGTTTGGTCTGGCACTGTCGTTCTATTTCTTAAAACTTGCTTTGAGAAATGAGAGACGTACATTGGTGCATGTCATGAAATTCGCGTCAGTTTACTGTGTGTAAGTCAATGTGTGTGTACTGTGTGTAAGTCAATAAAAACACATTCAGAATAACTCATATTGTATAAAAAGTTTGTAATTCATATTAGATGTTATTGGTCATTATTTCAGTTTCCAAAATGTTACATTCGGTATTTTCTTGTTATCGGGTCTGGATTCAGAAACATATGTATGTATGCACTTTTGTATGAACGTACGTGCACACGTATATCTATGTGCACACATGCGTGTGTATACACACACATACACGTCTGTATACACACACATACGTACTTACATATGCATACAATGAACTCATACATGCACACATACATACGTTTCTGAATGCGGTCCCGATAACAGAAGGAAACTAACCTTATATTCATTAATATAATAAAAACATCCAACAATTTTTAACGTTATTATAATAAAAAATGCTTTTATTTGATTTAATTTAAATTTAAAATTTCAGATATACCTCAAGTGTCTCTTCGTTTAATAAAAGAAGAAATTAGTCAAGAGCCAAAAGAAGATGACTATTTAAGATTGGTATGTGATGTAAATGCCAATCCTCCCGTATCGAAGCTTGATTGGCTCCTGAACGGTTCACCACTATCTCACAACTTATCAAAAACAGATATTGTAAATAACAACATATTAGTATTCAAGAGATTAACTCGTTACAACAGTGGTCGCTACAGATGTATTGCAGTAAACGTAGAAGGGAGAGGTCTCAGCGAAGAACTAGTTCTCAATGTTAGTCGTGAGTAAACAACGTGTGAATTTATATTTTTAAATAACATTAATTTATTTTATTTAAACTTTATTTTTAATTTTAGACTTGTGTCTATTAATTCTTACATATCTAGTAATATTGAAGGATTTCCTTTTTCTACATCAATAAAATAAGTATAGTATTTACTAATTAAAATCTAAATTGCATTTTTCATTTATTTAATATTTTGAAATGATAAATAAATGAAAAATGCAATTTAGATTTTATCCGTAATATATTAATAGCAGAATTAACGTTGGATAATCTCTAAAGTTAAATTTTGTATTATGATATAAAAATAAAAATTTAAAAATATCTGAAAGCTTTCAGATTTTGTATAAAGCCCAAAGGGGCATTTTATTTAGCATTTTATGCGTTACCTCTATTTATTAAATATCATATTCTTCGCACTCAAACCATAAAGTTCAGCAGCAGTATCACAAAATATTTAAAAAAAGCATATCTTCAGAATTTCCGATAAAAATGTTTTTCCCCTTACAGTGTTGCCATTCCTCGCTCTGAAATCGTTGAGTTTGTTAATCAAAAATTCATTAAAATTTTACAAAATATGAAATAGATAATAAATCGAATTCCAAATTCCAAATTTGGGCTTCTAGATGTCCCTATTCGAATGGAAGACTACGTTACTCAAAATTTGACATCTCTAGGTACATTTGTTTTTTTAGAGTGCGAGAAACATACATCCATTAATGCAGATTTAATTTCTTTAAATATAATGCTGGGCTCTATTATTTGGTGGCAACAATCTAAAAAGTGAAACGCCGTTTTATAGTGGACGATGCAAAATGCCAAAACGAATTTAGTAACCCTTCTGGGCAAATTGCCTCTTTGGGCTAAAAAGAAATTTTGGCTATCATTTGTTGATATAATTTAGTTTAAAACTTAGAAAAAAAAACTACATAATTTATAGCCGCTGTTTAAAAATTTTCGTATTTATTTAGTAACTGAATTAATTTTTTTAATTTTTATTTAAATACTTTTTATATTTTTCATTAAAAACATTAAA
This sequence comes from Stegodyphus mimosarum, assembly GCA_000611955.2. Classification (NCBI taxonomy): domain Eukaryota; kingdom Metazoa; phylum Arthropoda; class Arachnida; order Araneae; family Eresidae; genus Stegodyphus; species Stegodyphus mimosarum. The sequence goes on along the minus strand of KK122461.1, from coordinate 289,165 downwards.
AATTATTAATTTAAAATTAAGGAAAGAAGTATAAAGCATTTTTAACTTAAGAAAAGGAGAGCGGTGCAAAAAATTCCAAGGAAAATTTTTGTATTCGTTGAAGCTTAAGTATGATGGGAAAGCTAAATCGGAGGTTTAGCTATTAAATAAACCGTTAATACTGAAATTAGCCATTTTCTTTGAGGTTATTTGTCCGAATTATGATGTATCATTTTTCAAAGTTGTATTTGTTACGTAATCGTTTACGTACGTAATTTATATCGTCCTCCATCCAATCTAGACATAATTGTTTTAAAGAAACTATTATATGATATATATATATATATATATATCATATAATGTTTAAATGATATTTCTAAATTATACAAGGAAAGCATTTAAAGTGTTGATAAGAACCAAAATTTGAAAAACAAAAATAGTTCTTTATGTTCATAATCTATAACCAAATACTTAACTGTTAAAAATAGAAGGCTGATCGCATTCCGCCTCCCGCAACCTCTGTGTTACACTCTTGAATTTTAATTAAATAATGTATGCCGTAATAGGAAAACTGAAATTAGTTAATAATATAATAAAGCAACTTTCGTTTCGGTCTTTGGTATGATTATTCTAGTCAAGTTAGTGCAAATTAATGTGAAACGCCGATGATTTATTTGAAACTATAAGAGTAAATGCGAAGAGAAATATCTGAAAAATTAATAATGCAGAACACAGGAATGATCTGTGAAAATAAACTGAACAGATCGAGCTTGTACTCTCAGATAACTCTATTATGATCTGAAATTTCAATGCGTTTTTGATATCTGGCTAAACTCTTCAGAATCAAGTATTTTTGCTCCAACGGTCCAGTATTCTAAGCTTAAATATTCAAAATGTGTACCAATTTCTATCGAACGAATTAAAAGAAACTGAAAGTGTAATTAATTAATTAAATTGCTATGAACAATTGCTAATTCCAATTATCAACTGCGAAATAGAGCTTTATTTCGAAATCTATTACGGGATACGATTTCACTGACAAACAATATGATTTTAATTTTTACCTCCTTTATTAAATTAAGCTGGTGTCAGAGAGAATTCTCAGGTGAAAAATTTGAACAATTTTATGTAATTTCATTAGCTTTATATTTTTGCAGGATTTACAATGTAATTCTGAAGCTCATATTTTATGTATTAGATAATTATTTATTTAATAATTGCTTTATTACGATATTAGCAAGTTACTTTGAAATCTGCATCTGTAATGCAAGTAATAATCTGTTTAATTTAATTAAATAAGTGGCATTTATGTTATTTCAAATGATGACGAAAAGAAAGTTTAGGTTTATTCTTGATCAATAACATCCAGAAAAATCTTTTTCCAGATGCTCCAGTGTGTAAAAAGAATCAGCAAATAACGTACGTGGCAGGACTTCACGAGAAGATTGCTATTCGATGCGAAGTTGAGGCAGTTCCTTCAGAAGTTACGTTCAAGTGGGAATTTACGAACACCATACAGAAGCACTACAATCTTCAACACACCACAGAAGGCTTAGTCAGCACAGCTATCTATACACCCACGTCCGCTGCAGATTATGGAACACTTTTTTGTTGGGCGAATAACAGTATTGGTCATCAGCTATCTTCGTGCTTTTTTACCGTTGTAGCACCAGGTAAGCTGTAACTTTAAAGGTTATTATGATAGGTGTTTAGAGAAAACGATAAAATTCCTGTAAAAATAATTTAAATGATCATATAATTTTGTCATTACATAAAATGGTTCAAAAAGACAAACAACTGAATATCATTTGAATGGTTCGCCGTAGACCATAGTCCCACATATCGGTCATAGATCCATCTCCATTTTTCATAATACATCCATATTTCCATTAAGAAAGGAATCAGTGTGTTTTCAGAATATGATAATTTCGATTCGTTATAGTACATTTTAGTAAAAATATGAGAAATATAAATTTTCAAAAGGCCTAACACGAACAGTATTCTAATCGGTTAGTTGTTCTTAATCCTATTCCAAGAAAAGTGGAAGCTGGAAAAAATCGGAAAAATCGGTGCTTGGGAACATTTGTTGAATCGTATTACTTTTTTCAGATGAAAAAGAGTTAATTTTAACAATGGCGCAAAATATAAGCTTAATGTATGCAAAACTGCAAATTTTAGCTTTTCAATAAATGGTTATTTTAAAACAATGTTTAACGCTTTTAGTTGCCGCTAGTGGTGCCAACGATGATATATCTTTGCATATCCGATGGCGCCTTGCTATTCGATTGCGAGTGAACTGTATCCCAAAATAAATTTACAAAACATTATAAATGATCTAATTTCATCGCAAAGGAATTAAAAATAAATTCATTGCAAAACGAATTTTAAAAATTAAAAATAAATTCATTGCAAAATGAATTTTTAAATATTTAAAATAAATTCATTGCAAAACAAATTTGTAAAAATTAAAATTAAATTAATTGTAAAACGAATTTTTAAAAATTAAAAATAAATTCATTTCAAAAGACTTAAAATGGTTTATACTGATATTATTCGTATGATTTTCATAAAATATTGAAATACAATTGGCATAACTTAATTCTTCCTTTAATTCACAATGTGCTCTACTTTTTGAAATTTGTAAATATTATTCTTACTTTGGTTTTTCATAAGCTTTTCCCTAAACTTTATCAAATTCGTCATATTGAACCGGTGTTCTTTGCATACATACGATTCTTTCGCTTGGCTCTAAAAGGTTTAAAAATAAATGTCTTTATTAAAGCAGAAGCACCTCAGTGGCCGAGCGGTAAAGTCGCTAAAGACACGGCTTCGAGTCCCGACGAATGGACTCGCTATATGGACGATCTCGTGTTTTTCTTTATGCGTAACGTGAATGCGAATTAATTTACCTTAGAAAGTCATCCACGAAGTTGCATAGAAACATAAACAAAGAATTTAATTTCTTTAGCAGTATATTCATCAGCATTTCTTTTTGGGATATACTCATTTGAAACTACCGTACGGGGCAAATGAATATTATTTTTTCAGATAGAAAACTCGAGCACTTTCTACTGGTTTACTTCACTTCCTCTCACGTTTATAACTATTGAATGATCTTAGCAGAAGTCAAACGAAGGAATTGTAATGGCCTTTGCGAGTACCACAATGTAAAAGGCTTTTCATTTGAGTAAAGAACAAAGTAATAATTTAAAAAAAATATCAAATTAAAAAAATTAAAACTCGTACGCATTTCTCTGAAAACAGTAAAGTATGTGGAATGGGATAGCGCTACTCGAGAAAGCTTTGCTTGAATATGGTAAAGCAGACAAGGGCTATCTGCCGAAATGAAAGGATAACCTTCCAATAAAGAATTTTTTGAGGGAAACTGGCTCGTATGTATGTTTCCAGAAAGGAGTATTGTTTTAAAATAAGTTGTAAGCTTTTTCAGGATTCCATAGAAAATAATTAGTTTGTTCCGTATATTTAACACGAGAACGAACGTAGTAAGATCTAAAGCTAGCCCTAGATTATTGTTTCCAAACGGATTATCAGCTACATTTTTTACTTCATTGTAAGAAGTAAAACAAGTATTGTAACCGCGAAAAATTTCGGATATCATATTTCGAAGAAAATATCCATTTTGACCATTCTCGAATTCATTTGAACGATGTTTTCGGTTGACGTCTGTACGTAGGGACAGAATACAGGACGCATTTTCACAAAACGGATTGTGAAAGGAGTTTTCAAATGGATTCAGAAGGGAACCTTTTTGGTGCTTCTGTACGTAAGTATGTACGTATAAATCTGGCATAAATGAAAAATAACCCGCCTCAGAACGTTGAAATTTTGTACATAGGGCTGCTATAACATGTAGTTGTGCACCTCGCTTTTTGATCGCTATCGTCCGCACCAAAATATAAATATGTATATGAGACTGATATAAATATAGTTATGAGTGAGCGGATACATATATATTTACCCACACTGTTCCCCGGCTTGGTCAGCTCAGTATATTTATTCTTATATTCTGTTAAACTGTGTATTTTTTGCTTTAAAAAGTGATTGAATTATGTTGTTCTTATGTTCCGGTTAAGGTTTTTATGCCGTTAGTTAATTTGCATGCAATAGTTGTAGAATAATCAGCAATTTAAGAGTTGTTTAAGCCCTACTAAGCTTAACTAAGCCGCTATATACTTACTTTTGAAATTCTTATTAGAATAGAACGGCGAATTAAGTCATTTTCTGCACCAACTTTAGAAGTGAATTTTGTGCACCAGAAAATCTATTTTCCTGCTCGTTGGGCGAATTGTTGCTTTTGCGTAGAACTGTAAACTCTAACTGTAAAATTTGTTTTTAACTGTATCTAGTGTTTAAGGTTTTCTGTAATTTACAATTTTTTACTCTCTGGCTGCTCATCTCGCGATTTCCACGGGCAATTCAAATGTAGCAAAATTTGCTCATCACAAAGACTTTCGCGGGCATGTGTTTTTCTTCCTTTATTCAGAAACGCATCCCGCCTTTTTACCGTTTAGCCAATGAAATAAATTGTATACAGTATTAGACATTTATTTTTGAATTTGAACAAAAGATGTCGTTAGTCGTCCACTAAATTGCGGCATTTGAAGGTACTTTTGTACTCACCGCTCTAACTTCACTATGTTAGCCGCCTTTTCCAACCAGAAATGGCTGATTGAAAACGTTCAGAGATTGATGAAAGAAAGATGAAAAGGGAAAAAAAGAAAGCTGCAAAGAAAGATGCAAGAAAAAACAGAAATGAAAAAAAAAAGAAAAAAAAATTCGCAAAGAAACACGAATCTGGTGCAAAGACTGTGAAGTTACACTTTGCCTTGAACCCTGTTTCGAACTCTATTACACTAAACTACATCTCTAAGGTATTTTTTTCTCCGTGCATTATGTTTTCTAAGTTTTATATATTTTACTTTTTTATATTGCGTAATAAATAGAAATTAACTGCAATTCAGTTGAAATTTATTAAAAACATTTTTTGCGATAAAATCTGGAATTGGTTTTTCTGATAGCTTAGTTTCTCATGATAAAAATCCATACAAAAAAGTCTTTTCTAGGAATGCCTATTTCAGTTCTCCAATATACACACTTAGACAAAAAAAAAAAAAAACCAACGCACCGAGAAGATATAAAGCAAACTGGACTCAAATTGATATGCATACAGGTTTCGACGGAAAATGCAAAATTTTACATTTTGGCTGTCAGTGAATGAACGGTTGTCGCTACAGCGCATCTGATCTGCGCAGATATTTAAGAGGAGAAATTACGATTCCAGGTCATAAATTCTTCACGAATTTCATTCCGTGTACTCTGGTAGACAGTAACTATGCCTCGCATACAGGTGCGTGAACGATGGCTCAAAGAAGCCGGTTGGTCTTATCGGTGAATAGCTCGACATTAGAGCAGGAGCGATGCCACCATTAGACGATGTTGGCAGGAATGGGTGAACCATGGTCGCACACAGCGTCAAGAAGGAAGCGGTAGCCTTAGAGAAACGACAGAACGTGAAGACTGAGCAGTCGTCAGAGCGGCACTCACAGCCCCAGATGCATCATTATCATCGATTGTACGTGCAACTAGTGCTTCATTGACCGCAAGAACCATTCACAGACTGCTCACAGAAAGGGGCTGAGGTCACGGCGCCCCTTGCGCCGACTACCATTGACCTCTGTACAACGTTAAGCCCGTTTGCAGTGGTGTCGGGCTCATTCGCACTGGAATGTCACTGACTGGAGTAGAATAGTCTTCAGTGATGAGTCCCGCTTTGAACCGAGCCCCGATGATCAGCGAAGGCGAGTCTGGAGCCGCCCCGGACAGTGGTGTGATACCAACCTGTCTGTCTTCCGGCAGACACGCCAACAACCAGGAGTGATGGTCTGGGGTGTCATATCTTTTCATAATAGGACCCCTTTGGTTGTCATCCGTCGCAACCTTACAGCACAGCTGTACGTCTACGAAGTTTTTAGTCCCGTTGTGTTTCCCTTCATGTCACACCACCCTGGGCTTACATTTCAGCAAGATAATGCCCGCCCCCACACTACATATGTTTCTGCTGCTTGCCGAACATTACCTTGGCCAGCAAAGTCGCCAGATCTCTCTCCTATTGAGCACTTTTCGAGCATTATGGGCAGGGTCCTCCAACCAGCTCGGGATGTTGACGATCTAACGCGTCAGTTGGACAGAATTTGGCACGATATTCCGCAGGAGGTCATCCGCAACCTCTATCAATCGATGCCAAGCCGAATAACTGCTTGCATAAGGGCCAGAGGTCGACAAACGCGTTACTGACTTTTTCACTTTGTGAAGCTCTATCACTTCAATAAATCATCCAATTTTTCTCAAAATGTAATCATTTGTTTCTCTGTCACTTCTACCGATTCGATTCGAATAACTCCTTCTTGGTGTGTCTTTTTTTTTTTTTGTCTAAGAGTGCATATATAGATTTAAAAATACAAAAACAAATACACAATTTTTGAAGCGATTTCTGGCCACAAATTGAGCAGTCGGAGGATTAATGAAGATGTTTTGAGTTTTTATGCATTTTTGCCTTGCCGCGAATTGAAAACTGAATTAGCTGAATAAGAAGTATATCTCTAATAAAATTCGATTAAATACGTTTAAATGAAATGCAGCGAAATTGTGTATAATTTAATAGACCGTACAAGGAAGTCATGTGGTGTCCACATCAGATGTTTTTATAAGGATGAAACATTCAAATTGTCAGATTACACGAATTTTGAAAAAGATTTATATTTAAAAAACTGTAATCTTATCGCCTTGTTTTATTCGAATCCTAAGATACAAATTTTCCAAACGTTTTAACTGAAAATATTGAAAACATCTGTTTTATTACCTCACAAAAACGTAAAGTGACTGCTGAAATTTCAGTCGCATCTGATTCACTGAATTTACTTTTGGCTGACTGTCATACTGTTTCAATATAGCATCCAAAAAGCCTTTCGAAATTCTCACTAAAGTAATCGAAGCACTGAGCATTCTTGAAAATTCTCGAAATTAACTCTCGAAATGTCTAAATAATTATAATCGTAGATAAACTACTACTAATAGCTCCTGGTTTTTTCTAAGAACTTATGGCTTGCTATAGCAACACTTCAACACGAACCTGACTCCTCTTACCTCCCTGTTAAAATATCCAGGCTTCAATTTCTTAATTTTGAACCATTGATTGAAATCTGAGCTACTGTACAAAAGTGTTTAAGAAACTGCATTGAGAAAACGAATTTCAATATTAAAAAGTTTAATAATGTATTTCATTTACCAATTTTTATTCGCATCATTTTAATAAACATAACTGTATTTAAAGAAATACGTTTTTATATTTTTTATTAAATACAAATTTCAAACTCTACTTTACTTAAAAACTTTAAATATGAAGTACTCCCTTTTCTTCGTATTTTTATTTGAAATGAGAGACTTGATAGTCATAAAGCTTTCAGAATTCGAATTCAAATTCGAAGAAATTCAAGATTCGACTTACATTTAGTTTTCTCCAATGCAAAATATAAAGTTATATATAATTGTAGTATTTTTTGTAAAATTTATGATATATAGTCGTATTGCCAATGAATTTAGGTTCATAAAAATGTTGCACAAAACAGCGACACTGAAACGTGAGGGAAATAATCAGAATGAAATCGACTGAAACATGAAAATTCTAATTAGGAGAAAAACGAAGGTTCATGAGTTGATATAACTGTACGGCAAAATACATAGGTTGATGAGCTATGGAACTGAAAAATTTACACTAACTTTCCTGTCAGAATTCCTTATAAAAGTTCAATTTAAAATGGATATCTTAATCGGGGTTTTACTAACGACGGAAAATTTCCGATATATTATTATGATAGATTTAATATAAAATATTGTACACATGCCACTTTTTTCATATTTCGACCCTACGGCCCAAGGCCAAACAACGTTTATAAAAATCACAAGAGAAGTTTTTAAAAAATTAGCTCTCAAAATTTAGCCCTTCAATGTTAATTGAATTTGGTTATGTATTTAGTAATCTCTCTTTTTAGTAAACTTATTTGATTCGTCGCTTCACAATTCGAAATTTAGGTTCTTTCCAAGTAATATTCACACATTTTTTATGATTTAGTTTTAAAATTTGTATTCTAAAATGATTTTTACAAATTTTTTGAAAACAGTTTTGAATTATAGGTTATGAAATTTTTACCATCATCTTAAAGTAGATGTATTTCTAAGATTAGCTGCAAACAGAGTTTTTTTAGTCAAAATTTCCGAAGATATACGTAAATTTATATATAGGCGCGTTTTGAAATTTGGCATATTTGTTGAAAGCGATAATAACGTCAAATATGGTTTAGGCACTTTCTTAAAATTATTTGAATGTAGGAGAGATGTGACTTTTTTCGCTTATACACAATATAAAAAGGGAAAGGAAAATAGATTGCCATATATTAAGAAGTTCCCTAAATGAATTATTCTTGGCGCAAACTGAAAAAATGCGCCAAGATAAATTTTTGAATTTCTCCGTAAATTTTCTCACCAAGTTTTAGAAAATTTAATATTTCCGCATAATTTGAGCTTAGAGTCGATATATGAAAATAAATTGGCATGTCGTTTCATAAAAAATTCCATTTTGTGTCACAATACCTATATTAGAACAATTGCTATATATAAATCTAATGTATATCCTAACTCGTACTTTCGAGACATGAAAAACACTAACATGAATTTTGCCAATCGGCTCAGTAGAAGAGGAGATATAGAACTGCCCCATTATTTTCCGCAATGTACGCTGTGAAAAAAAAAAGGCGACAGTTCTATAATTCGATTGACGAAATTCAAATTGCGCTTTTTATGTCTTGAAAGCGCGACTTAGGATATATATTAGATTTATATATATGGCATTGTTCTAACATAGGTATTTTGACACAAAATGGGTCTTTTTCTGAAATAACATAACATTTTTTTTCCATATTTCGATTCTACGACTCAGATTTTGACTAAATATTAAACTTTGTAAAATTCGGTACGAAATTTACGGCGAAATTAAAAAAATTATGTTGGCGAAATTTTTTCCGTTTTCACCAAGAGACGCCTTGGCGAACGTTTTAATACATGGCAACCTATTTTCCTGTTCATTCTATGTGCAGGCGCGGAAAAAAAGTCACATCGTTCTACTTTCAAATAATTGTAGCAAAGTGCGTAAACCACATTAGATGTTATTATCGCTTTCAACAAATATGCCAAATTTCAAAACGCGCCAACATATAAATTCACGTATATCTTCGAACATTTTGAATAAAAAGCTGTAATGTTTTGCAGGTGTACTTAGATATACATCTAATTTAAGGTGATGATAAAAATTTTATAGGTTATAATTCAAAATATTTTCCCAAAAATTTATAAAAATTATTTAAAAATACAAATTTAAAAAATAAATCATAAAAATGGGTGAATTTTATTTGGAGGGAACCTAAATTTCGAATTGAGAATGAAGGAATCAAATACGTGTAATAAGAAAAGAGATATTAATAAATATATATCAGATTCAATTAACACTGAGGAGCTAGTTTGAGGACTGAAGTTTGAGATCGAATTTTTTAAAAACTACTCGTGTGATTTTTACAAAACTTGGCAGTTTGCCAAAATTTGATTCGTAAAATCGAAATATGTAAAAACCATTGGCATGCCGTTTCAGGAAATATCTGATTTTATGTCAAAATACCTATTTTAGAACAATGCTATATATAAATCTAATACATATAATAAGTTGCGCATTCGAGAAATGGAAAACGCAATTTGAATTTCGTCAATCTGCCCAGTAGAACGGGAGCTATAGAACTGTCCTTTTTTTCGCAGTGTACACGCTCTTGTTAGATCGAATGCCGATGTTACTAATATTACTTTAAAATCCACGCCATTTTAAAACGAATTCATCTAATAAGGAATTTAATTAGAATTCATCTAATAATATAGTATTTCAATAATATATTATTCATCTAATAATATATTATTGAAAATATATATATTTTTAATGTATTATATTTGTAAATTGTATTGATCATGAAATAAATATATATATATATATATATATGTGTGTGTGTGTGTGTGTGTATTTGCTTCATAGCTTGTTTAAAAAGAAATTCCTTAAAAGCTTCGTCGTGTTTCATACATTATATTGAGATAAGTCTTAGTGTTGCAGTCAATGATATGAATATGTATTAAAATTCCACATGATTGAAACTGCAGTAAACTTTTATTGATACTGTATCCCAAAATATTGCATTTCCTAGCATTTCAATTCATGTTAATTGAATGGTGCGCTTTGTTCTGACGTTATTTCTTAATTTGTTTATAAATATATCATCGCATTTCTCGGAGAGAAACTAACTCTAAGAGCATTCATTAGAAAATATGCTTATGATTAGAAGTCATAAGCTTATTAAAACGAAAGACGGAATCTTATCTGCATATAATATCTTTATGACATTTCTAGCATAATACATTAAATTGCAATAAGCTTCCGTCTGATTGCTTCTAAGAATTATTTGATGTCTGAAGGATGTTTAATTAGGAAAGCGCGGATTAATATTTACCTGCTTTTATTAGTAACCGTAAAACGTGAGCTATGTTGCAGTAGAATCTACTGCTTTCATTTGTTGAATTTCCCAGTATTGGCGATTGCTAAATACATAATTTATAAGTATTTAAGAGAAGTCCATCTTCTCCGTTTCATCTTCCAATGAAACGGATTATTATCATAAATTAAAAAATCCCATATATCTGCCGCGTTAATATGAAACACTAATTAGGAAACTGCGCACCAGAAAGAAAATACATCTCTTGCTAAAGTTTGAAAACTGCATTCGGTATTTATTAAAAATTTTAATATATTTTAGAGTACTAAGTTTTTGTACTCCTGGTTTTATATAATTTCTATCACGATGAAGGGTTTTCTTGCGAAGATGACTGGGGTCATTTACTGCGGATAAATGCTGGAAGTATGTCATAAAGTTTGTTTTGGTGAACAATAGTTGTTTCATTTCACTTTAACTATGGAGTAGCTCACTGCGGTTTAGTCAGAGGGTTGGTTGATTTATTAACCCTTTTGCGACGGCAAGCCCAAACGCGCGCTTATCGCTGAGGCCGGCAGTCTCTTTCGCGAGTGTCTGTCCAGGGCAGAAGGAGTTTTTGCTATTAAAGCCTAAATCCATGAAGAAGCAACAAACGCACTCATTTCCCGTCTGGCACGATGGCGCTCCAGAGCGTTTTCTTGTGATAAAAACATATAATATAAACATTTGCGTTTCAATATCCCTTTGAATCTTTTTTGTATTCTGTTTTGTAGAGTGCTTTAGGTTTACTATGTGAGATTCTATTACATTTAGCGTTGCTTTTATTTCGGAAAGCCTTCAGTTTATTTATATACCTTATACTACTACAATTTATTATGGAGAGCAGGCGATACGATTGAGAGTGATGATTGATTGCCTAAAGAGTTAGAAAGCAGTATTTCTAGTGATTCTCATAAATGGACATTTTGCCAGAAACTGCGCTGACTGAGTGTCTGTCTTCCAGTTCATGTGAAAGATTTTATTTTCTGTAAACAGACGTTCTTGTATTTTTTTATTAATTTTTATCACTTAAAGCTTTGCAATAATTTAAATAGCACTTCCGAAAATTATTTCTTAATGTGAACAATTTGTTTTACATATTTTAGTATAAAATAAAGGAAAAAGACAGTTAAACGCTAATTGTAACATAGCTTAACGAGCCATCATAAAGCATGCCATTCGAAAACATTCGTTTCCCCTTATATAATTCCAAACCGCTTGTATGTGAGTCATGCTACTCTCGTATTGAGTAGAAGGTCAAATCTACGTGTATCTGAAACCATATGGACATACAACGCCATCTTGTGCAAAAATGTATAGTTTATAAAGCGTTCCAGGGCACTGGCACAAATGTGTGACGGCCGGTGGTGAACGAGAAAACACTCTGGCACGCCAGCGTGTCGGCCGAGAAATTTGCTGGCACGTATACGTGACAGTTCGCGCAAAAGGGTTAAGAATACAAGAGTTTTCTCAATTAGGAGGGATGCCTTCTTACAGATTTTCTGAAATGAAACTGGCTTCTATTCACAATTAATGCATAGAACACCGCAAGAATTCCATAAACTCAAACGCGCGCTGGTAATTAAATACTCAGCATAAATCATTTTCATTGGGGTTATATATCTAAGTATATTTGGTAACCTTCTTAAAAGAGATGTGCAGTACTTTTTACATGATCTAATCCAGTAAAATGATGTCAGACTTGTAGTAATAAAAGGCATTTATAATTAATTCATAGGCGAAGATTTATGCAGGGACATCCAAAACGATGGCTTATCAAATTAAATACCGAAATAATCTTATCAAATTAAATACCGAATTTTACTGTATTCTTTGAGTGTTTACTTAGATTTCTCAGGAATGCAGTCTAAACAAAAAATTTGGAAGAGGAAAAAAGTTTAAAAAAAAAGTCCTGCTGTAATCTAAAATCTTCAGATTGCAGGTTTTTTTTTTCCTTTCGTTTTTTTTTAACTTTTCCTTCCCCTACCCAATTTAACACATCAAAAAATAATAAAGTGGGGAGTAAAATAATTAGAAAATAAAAAATTGAAAAATTAACATTTATAAAAGTGTAAAAAATATTATGCTCTTCTTCTCTGTGTAGGTTAAAATAGATGGAGTAAGCATGACGTCGCAAAATTAAAACCAAGAAAATGTCAACATGGTGACGTTACGACTTATCATGGCAGCCATACAGCGTACTCAAATGACTTCGAAAATTACTGTTAAATAAAATTACACCGAGAGCAAACATCAAAGTCCGCCGACTCAGAAAAGTATCTCTAGGCATAACGTGCAAAAAATACACCATTGAAATTTCTACTGGTCCTCCAGATTTTACCATGTACACATTTGTCTTATAGTTCCCATTTACGCATTTTCATGTACACTTCTCAAAAAAAGGGAGACAGTTCTATATCTCCCATTCTACTGCACCGATTGACGAAACTCAACTTGCGTTTTCCATGTCTCGAAAGCGTAATGTATTAGATTTATATATAGCATTGTTGTAATATTTTGACACAAAATCCGACTTTTTCTGAAATGACATGCCAATTTTTTCCATATTTCTATGACTCAAATTATGCCAAGCTGCCAAGTTTCGTAAATATTGTATGAGTCATTTTTTAACAATTAGCTCTCAAAAATTCAGCTCCTCCGTGTTAATTGAATTCGGTATATATTCATTAATAGCTCTTTTTTATTAAACTTATTTGATTCTTCCTTTCACATTTCGAAATTTAATTTCATTCCAAATAAAATTCGCACATTTTTTATTATTTTTTTTAATTTGTATTTTTAAGTATTTTTTATAGTCTTCCGAAAACTTCTTGAAGTATAATCTATAAACATTTTAACATCATCGTAAATTACGTGCATTTTTAAGCATACCTGCAAAAAATTAGATTTTTTTATTTGAAATTTCCGATGATATACGCGAATTTATATAATGGCGGGTTTTGAAATTTGACATATATATTATACGCGATAATAACGCCAAATGGTTTACGCAC
>KK122461.1:257333-275444 GCA_000611955.2 Stegodyphus mimosarum | reverse complement strand
ATAAAAAGAAAAGGCGAGAAATTTAAGGTATTTCTCTTTAAATTTCTGAAACAAATTACAAAAATTTAACATCTAGATGTAATTTGAGTCGTAGAATCGAAGTATAGAAAAACATTGGCTCGCAATTTCAGAAAAAGTTTCACTTTTTGTCAAAATACCTATATTAGGACAATGCTATATATAAATCTAATATATACCCTAAGTCGCGCTTTCGAGACATGAAAAACGCACTTTGAATTTTGTCAATCGGCCCAGTAGAACGGAAGATATAAAACTATCCCTTTTTTCCTTTCCGAAGTGTACGTAGATTTTATTAATGCGATTTTCTATATACTAAGCAGAAAACAATAATGTTAAGTGTTAAAATTAGAACGGGAGACTCATAAACGTTCAATGTTGTATAGCTAATATATAGACAACACCAATTAGAATGTAAACAAAACCAGCCGGAAATTCGCCTGTTGCAGTGGCCATGATATGTCATGACGTCATAACCGTGACGTGTGAACTTTATTTATTAACTATCATGTTCTTCTCACTTAAACCAGAAAATTCAATTCAACATCAATATTGCAAAATAATTTGAAATGAGCATATCTTTAGAATTTCGGATATACAGTCTCGCGCACTGTGTTTAAAATTTTTTCTTTCGTACAGTGTTGCCATTCCTCGCTTTGAAATCATTGAGTTTGTTAATCAAGAATTCTTTAATGTCTGATAAGCTATGAAATAGATAATAAAACAAATTGCAAATTAGGACTTCCAGATACCCATATTCGGTGGACGATTACGTTATTCAAAATTTGATGGTTCTAGGTACCGTTGTTTTATCACAATGCGAGAAATATGCATACATTTATGCAGATTCTTCATTATTTAATTTCTTTAAATATAATACAAGGCTGTAATATTTAGTGGCAATACTTTGAAAAGGAATTCGAGGCAAAATGCCAAAAAAAAATTAATAGCCAGTTTGCATTAATGCCGTATGGGCTAATAAGCAGCATTATTAATATGCTTTTAGGTGACAGTATCGAAATTTCATTAGAATAGTTTCGCAAATTGAGTGATTTGATAAGAAAGTATATGCCTTCTCACATTAATGCTATCCAAGAAAATATGTTTGATATTTAAATAATGATTATTTTATGTTACAGTATCAATACATTATTAGCCCAGCCTATTAGTCATTTGCAGAGCTCAGTCTATCTGAGAAAGAATTTGCATTGTTGGCTTAAGCCTTTTTTTAAGATTACTAACAGCTTCTCCTATAGAACTAATTGTACACTTTGAAGATCCTTTATATCATCTTCATGTGATTTGTAACCAGTAAATTTTTGTTTATTTCTAAGACTTTAAAATCTATTTCTAAGGTTCTAATCCTTCGAAGATTTCTTCTGAATGCTACGTTGCCATTTTGTTAAATACTTTGTAGGAAATTTCTTTGTTTATCATTTTCATTTCGCCTCTTTGTTACCATGGCAAAATACAAGTGTTATCATATGCCAGACATATTTATTTCTAGTCTAATATACAAGCAGTCAAATAAAATCAATGCGAAGTTGCTTTTCTTTGTTAAAAAGGGATACAAATTTTCATATAGCATTAATTTAGGACTAAATAATATCACAGCAAATTTCTTTTCTGCCAGTTTGAACAGTTCTTTTTAAATGTGTTTTATCTAGTTAAATTGTGTGGAATTAATTCTTAAACTATTTAGGTAATCTTAACTGCTGGAACTAAAACAATTTCAGGGGTTAAACTGAAATTTGTCTACCAAGATCAGATTATAATTTTTTAATGCATGAATTTGTGAGGTTTTACTTAATTTAATTCTAAATTTCTAGCTTATATCCCCACGAACACTCAAGCGAATAATCGCTTAAGTGTGTGGACAAAACACGTAAGACTTAAAGAGAGTTTACAACCCTTTACTTTCAGTATATTTGCAATCAGTTCCTACTTGGAACTTTACACAAACCCTCCACTTGAGCTTGAACTTAAAATAATAATAAGTTAAACTAAACTAGCTTAACTAAGCTATTTGTAAAGGTACAGCCGCAGCTATCAGAAATCTAACTAGTTGGCCCCTAAGTATTTATTATATCGGCGAAGCCAAACAAGGGCCTAAGGTATGGCCGAGCGTAGTAATAGCTAAGAGAGACGTAGCCAAATGGCAAATGCGCGCTAGGCAGGGAATCAGACTCTCTCTCTCGAAGTCGGTGAAGTATCGACTTAAATAGTACTCTTTCTCATGTGCGTTAACTGCGTTTCTGAAATTATATTCTGGCAGGAAATTGTAAGCTGAAATTAGAATAAGATAGGAAAGATACAGATTTTTTAATATTTATTTATTTATTTTGTAATTTTAAGGTAAAACTCTATGCGATGTTAGATTGTAGTTCAAAATTTTAAGATTGCAATTTTTTCATTAATAGTTTTGTATATGTTGCTTCAAATATTTCACCGATTAACGTCAAAAGAGCTTGCCATTGCTCAGGATCGGGACGAGGGTGAGGCAGGTGAGGCACTTGCCTCAGGTGAACAAATAGAAAGAGCGCCAAATTAGCTATTCGATCAAAAATTAAGAAATTTATTTTTAAAACTTATGATTTTTAACGTTTAATTTCGGAATACATCAGTTAATATTAAAAGAATTTTGTTATAAACAATCCAGCTACAAAAAAAGAAAACCTAATAGCAGTAGTTTATTCTCAAAAGACATGAGCTTTCACAGTAGTGTACATAATATTTTCTAACATTAAAATTTGTTATTGAAAGCAGCTTTAAGGTTAATTACACTGTGTGTAATTAGTTCCTTACACTTTGTGTAATTAGTTCCTTCCGAATTGTATAAACTAAACGTTCATAGAAAATATTATCCTACTGACATTAGTTGTTCTTTAGTGTCTCCCATTAGTTTGACTTAAGCTCTTTACTTAGTCATAACAAACTTGCCAAAGTCCACTAACTTGAACAGAGATGGCGATATAACCGCTGAGTTTTGCCATTTCATAAACGCTTTCTGGAATAGCATCCGAAGGGTGATTGAAAATGAAATGTAGCATGTATTATTAGTTACTGCACTTTTTTTACTTTTCTTTCTTTTTCTTTTTTAATTTTCCAATAAACGAGGCGTATGAATCGAAGTTTTTGGCTAGTAGTATTCACACCCTAACAGTAGTAGTAACACCTAGTAGTATGTTGCGCGGGAACTGTATAGATTGTTTCACTTGAAGTTATTCCTGAAGCGGATGCTAAGGATTAAACCAATTGGTTCATTCTTTGTCAACTGGGATGTAAAGATATAAGGTAAGATAAATGTTTTTTTAATAATTCGATTGTTTATATTGAAACAATAAAATGAATTTCTCGGTTTTAGAGAACTGAAAAAGGAAGTTTAAAATGTTGAATACTTTGTGGAAGATTTAAGACAAACTGTTCTGGCTAATTCTAATGTAATTAATTGATTTTGATGTAACAAATATCTTTTAAAAAATTTAGTTTTGTTCCGTTGACTCTAACGGGATCGATATAAAAATATGTTTAAAAAGTACGCTTCTTGGTAAAACAAATTTAAGAAATACTCATTGCTGTGAATAAAAATGAAAGATAAATACCTCTCATAGTTGCGAAATTTAACGCATAGAAGTTTCTTAAGTTAATTGATGAGGCGCAATGAAAGTAAAGATAAAATATAAAATATCATTAATTCTTGTTAATTTTAAAATTATGTTTTTGTTGTCGAGATATCATGAGATTGTTAGGAAAAAAAACTGTCTGACAGCCAAACTATTGGCATATTTAAATTAGATGGCATGTAAATTTCTGCTCAAGCTCAAATAAACCTTTCGTCGGGAGTGGATAGGTTAACTGATGAGAGATTTTGTGAATATGAAAGACTGATGTCATTGATTAATCTATTATAATGATGCTCACGACACTATATGCTTTAGAAGCGATACTTTCGTGAAGGATGTTCTCACAGAACTGTCTGATATTCAAGGTACAGAAGACTAAATGCAGTCAATCCGATCACTATTTGATAAACTGTTTGAACAAGTTGCTTATGTTACTCCTCGGCCACTTCCGAACGCGAATATTAATGGAAAGACTTGAAATGTAGAAGTTATTACTTAGTAGTTGTTACGAAAAATTTCCGCAATTCAAAATATCTCTTTAAGCGCTTAATTTTTTATGTTTGTTATCTGCGTGGAACTTGATACTGCAAGAAATCAAAAAAATAAATAAAGCCTTGCAGTAAAAAACTATAACTGTCTATAACGCCGCACGCTTAAGAGAGGGACTATGTCTTTCATTATAAGAAATGAGAGAAAATATTGCACAATGCATTTTTGAAAAATGTAAAACTTAGGCTTGACAGATGAACATATCATCAGAATTTGAATGAAAACGAAAACGAAAAGTTAATAAATCAAATTGTGAGGGATCAATTGATATAATTTGTAGTTTTTCAGAAAAATATATTTTTGTAGAATTTAAAGAAGGTTCGACGTTTTTCACAACTGAAATGGCAATGTGAAAAGTTAAATGAAATCTCTTCCTTCTTTGAGTTTCTAACTGGTGAACAATTAATTTCATTTTAATTTAAAGGCAGCAGCTTATAACTTAGCACCTAAATATCTGAATAATATGAATGCTGAAGAAATTCAGTCAGAAATATCTAGTTTTAAAAACCATGCTGTTTCAATAATTCCGGTCACAAAAGCAACTACAAGCTTAGAACTTTTAAAAATAATTCAAGATTATAATTTAGTTCACTCTTATCCGTATTTGGAAGCAGCTTTAAGAATTGTTTTTAACGTTGCCAGTTACTGTAGCTAGTGGCGAAAGAAGCTTTAGCAAACTTAAAATAATAAAGAACTATATGAGATCTTTACTTGGCAAAGAAAAACTTTCAAACATGGCCATTCTGTTCATAGAACATGTATTAAGTAATCAAATAGATTTTGAAAAAATATTGAAGATTTTGTTTTTTAAAAGCACGAAAAATCAAATTGCAAATATTCTTGAGAGCTTATGTCAGAAATTTTTGAGCAGATGTTTTATTTATACTAAATATTATTTGCCATTTCTCAAAAAGTATACTTTTAATGTTTTCCGTTACAAAATTGTTAATCATTATATATGTTTCACTTTGTGAAATATACAAAGTTACAATTAAATATTACTGTAAGAGTTATTCTATTTTCACTCGAAATAGTTATTTTTAATGAGCATAAAATATATATAGTTAATTTGTTCAGTATGTATGGTTATAGTATGTATATATGCAATAATGCATATATCTATATTTTGCGCGTGTTTTTATAATGTTATGTTTTCAAACATTATTTAATATTATTTATTTATTCTTCTCCCCCTCACAAATAGGTAAATAAATAATCTTCCATTTTATACAGGGGCGCACATTTACCGTTTTGCCTCAGATGTAAAAATATATAGGCACTGCTCTGCCGTTTCTATAGAATTCCCACTTTGTAAAACTTATTTCACAGAATAAAGGCTGAAGTTTTGGCTGTGTCTAGGAGCCAGTACACATAACAGTCCCAATGAACTTACACATTTATTGAAGGTTTTAAAAGCTGATACGGGAACATATCAAAATAAGAAATTAAAAGCATATACGGGATGATAAGTATTACATCAAAGGAAGGTTCTTAATTTATGTTCATCGTTTTTACATCATTATGCAACTCTTACTATAACATCATCCTCTGACGATGTCATCGTCTGTTCTCTTTTCACTTGGGATGGGTCGATTAGCAGTGTCGTCTGTACCTTATGGAAGATGCTGTCATAAAAAGTTTAAATTTAAGATTTTAATAAATGAAATTTGAAAGTTTTAGATTTCATTCTGCTACCTTAAAGTGTTGTTTAGCATTAAAAGCAAAAAATAAGCAAATAAAAATAAAAAATACTAAAAAATTTAAAAGTGTAAAGAGTCATGAAATTGGAAAAAAATATGTACCTATTACATTGCATCTGGTGTTAGAAACAGTTCTTTATTATTGAAAAATCTAATGTGACCACCACATGACTTCTTTGCAACACCTATTAAATTATACGCATTTTTTGCAGCATTTAATTTAAACTTGTTTCCTCGAACTTCATCAGATATATATTTCCCATTCAATAAATAGTTCTCACTTCGCTACAAAGTATAAATACATAAAAACTCAAGACAACGTCATTAAAAATTGAAAAATATATAAAAACATAAAACACCAAATAGATTTAAAAGAAACAATTTTACAATGAAAATTAGAAATTCTACGCAAAAAAAAAGCAATTCGGCCAGCGGGAAAGAAGGCGGATTTTATGGTGTACAAAACTGAAAGTGTATTTTAATTTCCACTCGGCAAAAAAACACTGAATTTTTTGTAAAACCTGACTGAATTGATTATTTTTCTAAGTTTCAAATGTAAAAAAAATGGCTGCTCCGTTAGGCTTAATCGCACTTAAACAACTTTTAAATTGTTGATAATTCTAAAATTAAAAGTCTTAATAGTTCGATGCAATGGCAACGCTTGCCGAAATTGTTTCTAGATTTTTTTTCACTAGAAGAATGAAAAAATCTAGAAACAACTTTTTAGCATCTTAGGTGTTCTGGAAATTCTTGAATTTCGGTTGCTCTCTAAAACAAGGAAAAGAACAAGGGACAAATGATACTCTATTACATCAAAAAAGCTTTTAAATTTGTCGCTTAATAACGTCTTGTAATTACTCAAGAATTAATTTTCATTAGAAACGGTTCTAGACTGCAGAATTTCATGGACTAATAACTGAATATGGCCTGCTAACTTCACTGTCTGAGCGTTCTTGTGAAACCTAATACTTGTTATATACAAGGTAATGAATTTCATAAAAATTTTTTATTGTTATCGGTAAATATGTGCTATAAATATAAAATGTAATTCTCAGAAATAAAGGCAGTTGATTTTTCAGTATATTCAGTGAATAACATTTCAAAACCGAAAAGCTTACCTTTTTCAACAAAAAACTTCTTAATCTTGTAAATTTCAAAGAAAAAAGAATTCTTATGTTTCATTCCTGAGTCATTTTTGAATTTAATCACAGCGTGCATTTGCTAGCTAAACGTACTTTATTAAATTTAATGTGTTTCATTTTCGATTGCATTAATTTGAGACACATGAATTTAGACAGTTCTCGAAATAGCAGTGTTTTGTAGTATGGATACAAACTAAATTAAAACAAACACTAATTCACGACATCTTTAATACAGAACTACAAAGGAAAACAGCAAGATAATGTGATAAGATGCTCAAAAAGATTCTTGGGAAAAACAAAATGGATCTCATTTGTTCTGAAATGTTTCACGTCTGTTTTATGCTAAACGTTCCCTGTATTTTCCCCATTTTTTTTAGTTTGCTTTAATCTGATATATGCGTAAAAATAGGACAGGATTTCAAATTTCTTGTCTCATCTTTAAATGGCGACTGTTGGAGTTATTTTTCCACTTTAAATTTTCCAATGTTCATTACACATGAAGATCAAGAATAAGAAAAACCAACTTTAAATCATAACACTATAATAAATACTGCAAGGGTGTAAAATTGGGTGACAGACATAGAAAAACAACATTTAGTCAGTTAAACTAGTGTTCTAAAATAACAGTAAATACCAGAACGATAATACTCCAACAGTAAAGTATAAACAAGCGTTGTGTTTAGATTTGGGCAATAACCCGTTCAAGTTTTAATTAAATTTATTGGGTCCAGTGTTCTAAATTATAAGTGAAAACATACAAGTTAAGTTAAATTTAATTTTCATTTATTAGAGGTTAACAAACTAGCAACAATATAACAATATATGGTGATGGTGGCGGCGTTACAAGAGTCGAAGTGAGAAAACATTTTAACATACCGACAGGGATACCCCGTATGAACATCACAATTTCTTTTCCAGCTTTTTGAATTTGACCATTACACAGAAGGCCCTACCGAGGACGGATGAAAACAAAAATGGTCATCCACATTTAATCTAGAAGATAAAAAGAAAAAAAGAACAAGTTAGTAGTCGATTAATTTGGAGCCATTCGCCCCTTCCTTCCTGCGTCGACGACAATCGGTGGTTTTCTCTCGGTCCGGTTCGCCATAGTTCCAAATACCGCAGACAAAGTACTCGAGACGTAGCTACTCGTTTTCTTCTCGCGCAAAACTTCAGGAGTCTCTCTCTCTCTCCGTTTTTCATTTCATTAAGTTTGTATTAAGCATCGACTTCTAAGGAGTCTTTACTTATCTATTTGAGCGTAGGCAGAGTGCCAAAAGAAGAAATGATGCTCTAAGCATCAACACCCTAATGGGTGGGACAAAATAAAATTTTTTGCAATTAGATTGTACTGTAGCAATAAAATGGCTATTATGGCATAAAATATGGCAATTATAAAATGGCAATTCACAATTAAATAAGCATTTTAAGTAATTAAATAAGCAATTTGAAAAAGTGAGATTTGTATTTTAAAAGCATAGCTGTTCAGGAAGTTTATTCCTTACTTAGCACGGCTTTGAAAACAGTAAAGTCAGGCATTTGGCAGTAGCAAGGAATAATTAGCGCAGCATGACAACCCCAATCAGTTGAGTAAAAAGAAGAATGATGAGATAATCTTCAAGAGGAGCATCGGCAAGCAGCTTCTGTCCTACGATTTTTCTGTACATTGAAAACACAAGTGTTCAGAGTGCATAGGTAGTATCTATGGAAGTCATGTCATAGTCCTATTGGCTATGCAGGTCACATGATCTGGATGCAGATAGTAACAATATTTTGAGTTACTGAGTGCGAATGGATAACAATACTTGAGTAAAGCTTGTGAAAAAGTTGTAGGACATGGTACTAAAGTTGAGAAAAATACATATTTAGAAGTAAAGTACAGTAAATTTATAATAATAGATAAAAAGTCTACTTTTCCGAGGGAAGTAGTCACGTGAGTGGATGGACCAATCAGCGTCAACTAAAGATGGGTGAACATACATCGGTACAAAATCAAAACAAACTTTGAAAACAGAGTTCAATCTCGATAAAATGATGAAAATATAATAAAATCTATAGTACAGAGTCCATACGGTATCGAAGCACAGTACTTGTACATAGAACAATTAAATAGAAGACTCCTGCCTTATAAAGGAAGGGTCGCATGAGAGATTTCTTGGTTAATGCAAATTCTTGATTAAATAGAAGATATTTACATATATACACAGTTCACTACCATCTAACATTATGATGAATAGTCCGAGGACGCTTCACCGTTTGTTCTATTATAGGATCATAGTTTACTATTTCACGGAGAGCAATATACTCAGAATTTTGCATACTTTCAAAAAATTTATGTGCAGTGCATAAAATTTGAGACTGCATTGGCATAATTTTCAAATCGCTGTGGATTTGTGAGTTCCTCACAAACCACGGAGCATTTACAATTGAGCGAAGGATCTTGTTTTGTAACACATCTAATTTTTTGCGTTCTGTTTTGCTGGCGATTGACCACGCAGGGCATGCATACAGCAGAATAGGATGAATGAGAGAGATATATAACATTTCCTTGATTTTGATGTTTAATTTTGATTTTTTGCCAATAATTGGATAAATAGAATAGAAAGCAGCATTAGCTTTATTTAGGATGTAGGAGATATGCTCTTTAAAGTTAAGGTTCTTGTCGATATAGACACCCAGGTACTTATATGAGTTTGGATTATTAATTATACTTCTATTGATTTTGATGTCTGTATTTACCCTCATGAGGGTTTTATAAAGGCGAAACAGTATTACTGAGCATTTTTCAGGATTTAAATTTATTTTCCACTGTTCGCACCATTTTGAAATGATATTGATGCTGAGTTGGAGGTTGTTAATGGCATTTTGTGGGTTTCGGGACTCTACAAGAGCCACAATGTCATCCGCATATTTTAGCACTTTAGAATTTATAGGCTGCGGCATATCATTGATGTAGATATTAAAAAATATGGGGCCAAGGACACTTCCTTGGGGGACTCCACTGAAAATAATCCTCTTGGAAGAAAGGGTGTCACCACATCTTATCTGAAATGATCTTCTTTTTAAGTAGGATAGTGAGAGTTTAATAAAAACATGGGGGAGCATATAATTAGTGAGTTTATGAATAAGACCTTCATGCCAGACTCGGTCGAAAGCCTTTTCAATGTCCAGGAAGCAGACTGCCATTGCATTTTTTTTTTAAAATCAGAGGTTATTAATTCAATTAAATTGAGAACTTGATGTGTAGTGCTATGTCCACGTCGAAAACCAAACTGCAGTTTTTCAATTAGATTAAATTTTTCCAGATGTTCTGTCAATCGGATGCTAATGATTCTTTCAAATAATTTTCCCATAGCAGGGAGAAGGCTGATGGGACGATAACTATTTGGATCGGTAGGATTTTTACCAGGCTCTAAAATTGTAATAATTATAGAGTGCTTCCATTGTGAAGGGAAGTAGGCAAGTTGGAGGCAGGCGTTGAAAATATTGCAAATAATCTGCAGACAGTTATTTGGAAGGGCTTGAATAGCTTCGTTGCTGATTTGATCATAGCCTTTAGCTTTCCTTTTCTTAAGGTGTTTAATAACATTTTTGATTTCTCTGATAGAGGTAGGAGGAAAATTATTGAGGTTATTGTTGCTTTTTATGCTATTGATTGAGAAATTTACTAAATTTTCAATATCATCGTTAGTGGTAACAGGCTTCTGGAACGAGCGCTCTACGACGTTCGCCATGGCATTTGCTATATCTTTATCTGATTGGAGGAGATTACCCATATGAGAAATTGGATGCTTCTGGTTGGATGGCTCAGATTTTAGTGACTTAGAGCGATTTTCCATATCTCTCTCTCTTCATCGTAGATCGCTGCAGACCCCTTTTTCTTCTCCTCGCCAGCCCCTCGTGTGGCGATCCGAGACGGTCCAAATACAGCCAAGAGCATGGCAACCCTAGGAGCGGAATCAACTGAAAGGTGAAGGCAAGGGGGTTGGTTAGACAGAAGTTGGCGAATAATCGCTGACTTTTCATAACTTACAAGCGACCCACCAGAGTTATCAACCTGACATAGCAGAAAC
The DNA here is from genome assembly GCA_000611955.2 of Stegodyphus mimosarum. NCBI lineage: Eukaryota > Metazoa > Arthropoda > Arachnida > Araneae > Eresidae > Stegodyphus > Stegodyphus mimosarum. The sequence goes on along the minus strand of KK122461.1, from coordinate 264,339 downwards.
TAGCCTCGTTCAGGGTCCCAATTTAACATGGTGAACGCCCGTCAGAATGCGAATCACCCAGACCCCTCAACCTTGGCGTGACGTAGCTGCATACAAAACAAGCTAATTCAGCAGGGTGCAGATTTCGCATTTGGCGAAAGACATTTTCCAGACCACTGTCTGGAGAATTCTACTCCAAGTAAACGTCAAAACAAAGTCGTAAATCTTGATTCCCAAATGCAACGTAAAAGTTTTTTTAGAAAAGAATGAAAAATTTGTTTTTAAATACCAAATTAATAAAAGATCGAAGAAGATTTCTTCAATTGAAATATAATAATTACGTAGAAAAAGTTTTATGTTTTCTACAACACCAAAAACGACCTTACCACCAGAGTCAGAAAATATGGATTCCGGCTTTACCAGAAAGAGGGGTACGTTAACAAAACCAAATTAAACTTTAAACACCAACTTCTGTAAGGCAAATAACTTTAAAAGTTTTTTAATTGACATTAAGGGTCAACTTAACCAGGAATTAAACATTAAGCTACCAAGTTAAGATTAAGTATTAACTAAACAAAAAAAATTAAATGGTTAAGGAAAAAAGAAAAAAATAATTACTCAAGCAACTTAACTTCAGAGTTAACCAAAACTGCCCAAAATTAAATAACAATTACTTTTCAACAAGGCAAAAAAAATTTAAGATGAGCTACAAAATAAAAACCAATTAATAACTTTTAAGTCTGATAACAGAATTAAGATAAATCACTACAATTAAGATATTTTAATTCAGCAACTGAAGTATAGCTAAGTATGTATTACATAACACGACTGTTATCTGTCTTGATTTTTCAATTCTTATACATATATTTGCAGACTTAATGATAATTTTAAAACATAACTTTTTCAGCCAAAAGGTTTTGAATTATGGCTTTTCCACAATTCAGAATATGAAACCATTTGCTTTCCAGTTTCTTTTAGATCATTCGTAAAAGAATATAACTATCACTTTTGAGATTACTTACGAAGTCACTATGGTTCAGTTGTGTAACTTCAAGTTAGTCACAAAATGGCAATATGAGTACAGTCTTGTTTCATTAAAGCATTACGAATATGATATAATAATTAAATGTAATAATGTTATAATAATTAAAATATTAATGATATGAAATAAATTTCATTTCATTTCGTATTAATGCTTAGAAATATTTTGTTTTTTCTTTGAACAAATGAATAATACTAAACTGTCTATGAAACGTTTCATCACATAAGTTGTAGAGACATCAGATTATTTGAGAGCAGGAATTGTGAAAAATGAGCAGTGCCTTCGCCGGAACTCGAACCTCTCGAATACTCGCTGAGTGCGCTGACCATTACGCCACGAAAGTATGCTGAGAAGGCGATAGAAATACTTTATAACATTTCAGTAAAAATACACGAAATTTGAATTTTTAAACTGTCTTCAAACAATTTCTTTAATTTGTCTTTTTGTCACTAAGAACATTTTTAAACTGTCTTTTACAAATGCCATGTCTTCATTAATAACCAATAATCCGCTTTATGCAATCAAAAGCATTCGAGAACTTTCAACAATTTTGCATGTTATTTTTCCGAAGGATTATTTTTTATTGTATCATTTAAGAGAGAAAACATGAACGTGCTACAAAAATTGGTTTTAAATCCTCATCTGTGCAAACTTTCAACTTTAAAATCCTTTAACTAAAAAACATCTGTTTCAAAGTATCACAAAATTTGTTATTTTCAACATTTTTTTTTTCATCCACGTTTGCTACTTGGCCTAGTTAATGCGACACCAACATCTTGGATAAATTTCATGAATATCCAATAAATTGTTTTTGCTTTATTCCGTGTTTGCCTTTGTTACTTATTTAATCAGCAGAAATATATAATTTACATTATTAAATGAATGAACTTTTCACACACTTTTATTGACATTTTAATTGCTCAATTCACTCTGCGTTACACACTGGCTTTAAGAATACTGTTTGCCACTAGTAGATTCATGAAATTATGATCTATTAACTCCACCAGTGCTTCATTGCTTCAGAAAATAATTTTCTGTAACCTAGAACTCTTTTTTAGAAGGAACACTAAGCGAGACATTTGGAACAAATTCGGTACTCGAGGAAATAGCGTCAAGCACAGTGAAACGAAGCGAAAGTCTAGTTTATTCACTTTTATATCCATTTTAGCAACAATCTGAAAGAAAAATAATTTATATAAATCGTGCGTTTCCTGGAAATATTTTACGTAGAGAAATTTGATTGGTAAGGTTTTATTTGCTTAAGAGGCGTATTTAATTTCTGTATTTAATTTGCAGTTGGCTTTATTTAATAACCCTTATAAAAGAAATGCTATGAACTAGTATCAGTTATTAGTTCATAGCATTAATTTACTTTGAAGCAAATGATTTATTTATATTTCCAACTGTTTCTAAAAAATTCATCTTTTCTCTTGTTGCATTACTTTTAATCATCAAGCACATTTCTATTCCTCTCAAACTACAGAATATTGCTCTAATTTCGCAGTTTCCTTCTCCAGAATTTTTCCATGCATATAAACAACACGTATTCACACTTGGTAAAAGGTATAAAGATATTATCGAACAGAAATAAATTTACGGAAGGGGAAAATATTAAAAATATGGAGATTTAATTTGTATAGCTTACTTAATAATTGATAGTAAGTAAAAGGGCGTACAATTTACTAAGCTATTGTTCGATAGGCAACGAAACGAAATGTATTAAAAAATTTGTATTACTGTTGATAAGTGTTTCATGATACTTCGATATCATATGCTTGAAAATGCTAGATTACGTGCAGATGTATTGAATAAGAAATACGGCTTAGAAAATAGAATAAGAAATATATTGGAAAAGAGCTGGAAATAGGCAATTATTTTCAAAACTGTATAATTTCGGGTAATCTACTTATATAGCTTGTGAGCCATTAGCAATTAGCTTCATGATGTAGCCTTTCGCATAGCTACATCTTGAAGATGGCATGCAGCAAACGTCAAATTTTCATGAAAGTATTTACATACACTCACGTTTGTGAAAATTGCAACACCATGAAGGACTTACGCGAGTGAGCTGAAATTTTCAGGAAATGCAAAGTAGCGCATGATATGCAAATGATTAGAATTGCAAATCCGTAGCGCATGCGTATGCTGAGCAGCGCCCTCTGAACGGCTGATGGATCCGAATAAATAGACGGCTGTAGCGAGGCGTGTATGGTTATCGGTGGTTATCTGCTAGTGGTAAACGTTAACTCAATCTGTACTTATGCCTCGTCGACGAAAGAGAGCGAGATTTGAACAACTTACAGAGTTTGAACGAGGGAGAATCATCGGCCTTCGTGAAGCTGGATTGTCGTATCGTGCAGTAGCCTCTCGTGTGCAGCGTAACAGCAGCACAGTGATGCGCGTTTGGAAGCAGTGGACGGACGAGTGTCGGACAACTCGGAAATCCGGGAGTGGACCCCGAAATGTGACGTCAGCTCGCGATGATAGACACCTGGTCCGCATGGCGCGGACGGACCGTACAGCTTCCTCTAGACAATTGGCAGCACTGTGGTCAATAGCTACAGGTGTTTCATTGTGTGCTTCATCAATTCGTAGACGTCTGCTGCAGTGTGGACTGCGCGCACGGACTCCTTTATACAGGATCCCCCTAACGCACGACCATCGCCGCCTGCGGCTACAATGGGCCAATCAGCATAGAGACTGGCGTGCTGATTGGCAGCATGTCGTGTTTTCTGACGAATCCCGCTTTAATTTGTGGTACCATGATGGCCGCATTCGTGTCAGACGCTATGCCGGTGAACGCCACCTTCCGGAGTGCATTATCGAACGCCACAGTGGACGAACACCCGGAGTTATGGTCTGGGGCGCCATAGCATATCATAGACGATCTCAATTGCTACGAATTGTGGGCAATCTGAACAGCAACCGGTATATCCGTGAAGTTCTACAGCCCGAAGCTGTTCCCTTCCTTCAAAGCTTGCCAGGCGCTGTATTTCAACAGGACAATGCCCGCCCTCATACTGCTCGGATTGTTAAATCCTTCTTTGCAGCGCAGCAGGTACAGCTTCTTCCTTGGCCTGCGTGTTCCCCGGATATGTCGCCAATTGAACATGTGTGGGATGTCATTGGTCGGCGTCTTGCTCGTGATCCTCGTCCTGTTGCGTCTGCAGACGAACTTTGGGTACGCGTACAAACGATATGGAATGCTCTTCCTCAGTCAGACATTCAAACTTTGTTTGACTCCATGCCACGTCGTGTAGCAGCACTTATTGCGGCGCGTGGTGGCCACACAAAATACTGATTCTGATCTCTTGTTCTTGTTTGTTTGCTTTGAACATTTAATCATTTATTTGTACCACTACCACTCAACTGTGTATTAAATTGCATTCAATTATGACGATTCCTTCTTGGTGTTGCAATTTTCACAAACGTGAGTGTATTAAGATACGCAAAATTTTAGCATTGCATGGCATGCGCACAAAGCAAGCGTGAATGCCGCCATATATTGTGTATGAATGGGAAAGCTCTATAGCAGGTTTCTCATTCGGAAATATCATTTTAGAATTGATTGTTATTGTATAGGTCGCGTTATACCTCATGTAAGTAGCAGAAATTCCTACTAGCAGATATTGGATTTTAAAACAGTAGAAATGTGGCCTATAAGAAACTGTGATGAAAAACTGGCTACAACAATGGCACCATGTCGTCTTTTCAGGCGGATCTCGGTTCTACTTATAGCATCAGCCATTGGAAACACAGTAAAGTCATCTTTTGTTCTCATAGCCGATAATGCATTGTAGATAGCCGTCCTTGCACTTTCGACATATAAAGAACATGTCTGTTCCCTAACTTCAAAGGTACATCACGCCATTTTTCAAAACGATAATGTAGAATCACAAGCTGTCCATGTTGTCCATGTTACCTTCCTCAATACAGAGAATGCTCGACTGTTCCCCTAGCCCATTCTCAAAGCTCCAGATGTGCCACCTATTGAGACCATATGGTAATGAGTTGCCGCGAGACCAACACATCACCAGTCGTCAATCACTATGGTTGATGAACTGAGCCAAAGAGCCACATGGAATGAAATATACATATCTGTCATCCAAGCTCGTTTTGACTAGACGCACAGATAGCTGACAGCCGTTGTTATTTCCAGAGGTTTCACTTCTGAAAATGCATGATGTGTACCCGAAGTACCTGAAACTTTAATAATGACATCTGCCACAAATATACCCACAACGTAAATTTTACACAGCAGTAGGAGCGCAGCGGCACTCTCTCCTTCCACATTCAATCTTGTTACCCTTGTTCAATTTTATACATAGTTCTGTACTGATATGTACTTTTCAATTTGATTATTTCTTTATCAAAAGCTCATATGTTTAGATGATATGTCCTCCTACATTAGTTTACGCACTAACTGCAACTTACCTTTGCTCATGCAATGCTCTTAAAACTTTGTCTTTCCCTCATTGCTCAAAGTGATGGATGTGCTTAAATCAAAGTGGCGTGTCATTATTAAATATTTTCTAAGCTGTATACTGTCAATTCAACAGAGCTCATTTCACTGTCATAGGCCTGACTCTACAGATGAGTTGCCTTCTAACCACAGTATCGCTAACATCCCGGTCGGAGGCCAAACCGAGCCGTGACTAGTTTATGTACAATGAATAAGACCTTGCTACTTGTTTTCCTTCTTGGTTTAGCATAGCTAGCAGTGTATATTATAAAATTTCTTAAGGAATATATATATTACTGTTTAGAGATCGAAATTTGAAGAATGGAGACATACCGCGGTGAATGTCAACATTCACATGGTCGCTTGGGTATGACCGAAATATTTGCTAAATATCTTTATTTCTCACTTACACCGGCAAATGTCTACATTCGCCATGCATTGATGGTGAAATATATTTTTGTAATGTTTTTAAATTAGAATTTATTATTAAAACATATTATGATATTTGTCAAAATAGGAGAAAGCTCACATAACAGCATACGTAAATAAACTGTTGAACGTAAAACGAATGTAAAACAGTACATTCAGAATGAAGAAACAAAATAACACCAATAATAAACTTACTTAATTATATGATTGACGTTATACAATCTTATTTATTGTAAGAACAACCAGTGATGGTCCGAACTGTCGAAAACTGTTTTAAACTTTAATCTCTTAAACAGCCATTTTTTAATTCTTTATCTCCTTCCTTTGACTTTTGCTAAGGATATGGCCTTAAACCTCTGCTTATAATCTCTTTAAAATATCAATGTTGTTTGACATTGACGTCATTAAACATTGTTTGACGTTATTAACGTTGTTATTTGACGTTGTTTGACAAAATTATCATGCCGTGTCTGAAAGTTTTTTGGTTTCTGCATCCATTTTTCTAACTACTCAGTAAAGCCTCTTTAACGCCAATCCGTTGCCACTTACTTTCACAAGTCACCTTATTTTATATATATGGTATATATGTAATAATAAAATTCCATAGCCAAAAATACACTTAAAACCCTAACTTAAATTTCGTTTTTTCCCCAGTCACAATTCTAAATGCATGTTCTTTTCATTTTAATGACCACGATCTCTTATTTAAAAGTACGTGGAATTAAATCCACAGCCCCGTAGTCAAGTTGATTTTCTCGCCTTTTCTACACGTACAGTTATTGAATGTTCTGGAAATATTTAAAGCGAATTGAGTTGGCTGACGTCATTTCTTGGAAGCTCTGCATTTCCAGAGATTATAAAAGGCTTTGCAAAGGAATATCGAGGGGTCTTTTCATTAATGTAACGATGGAGTAAACCTCAATACAAAAAGTTATTAATTGTTCTTTTTTATTTACTCCGGGGATCTGATTTTTGTAACTGCTGTTTTTCATGTAAATTAATAAGTGGATAATGTTTTTTCTTTAAAGTTATCGTCTCATACTTTGAGCTACGACTACATTTGGTAAATCACACACACACACACATATATATAT
>KK122461.1:226252-256740 GCA_000611955.2 Stegodyphus mimosarum | reverse complement strand
ATATACATGTATATATATAATGTCTTATGCCTTAAACATTGCTTTGTTTGACATTAACGACGTTGTTTGACATTGACGTCATTAACGTTGTTTGACAATGTTAATGACGTCAATGCATTTAGAATTGTGACTGGGGAAAATCAAAAGAAAAAACGAAATTTAAGTTAGGGTTTTAAGTGTATTTTTGGCTATGGAATTTTATTATTACACACACACACACACACATATATATATATAAAGGTAACTTATGAAGGTAAGTGGCAACGGATTGGCGTTGGAGAGGCTTTACTGAGTAGTTTGAAAGATGGATGCAGAAACAAAAAACTTTCAGACACGGCATGATAATTTTATTCCATGATAATGCATATCATCACTGTTTTCGCGCTATACATACTACAATTTTATACAGCTTACATTTCTTAAACAATGGACGAAATTGGAAAAGTTTGGAAACTCTGCGTGGCTAGCGGAAAGACGTTTCAGCAAAAAGAAGCAGAACAGAAAAGAAAGGGAGCTGCGACGTAATTACCCTTTTATACCGGATTACATTTCAGATAACATGATAGATTAATATGCAGATATTAGGTTCATATTTCATCGATAATTGCAGATATTGGGTTCATATTTCATATCGATAAATGCGCAATACAGATTAGAATGACGGATCGTTTTCAGAGTTGCAGGGAATTTAGTTAGAAAAATTATTGCTCTGTTATTTTTTTAATGTAAACAGGAGTTAAAGGGCTATTTTTAAATTTATTATTTGATAGAGAGATATTTTATATTTTACACACACATATATATATATAGAGAGAGAGAGAGATAAGCAAAGACATGCAGTAAGAAATTTTCACAAAGACCAAAAATTGAAATTCATAAGTAATAAATTTCAAATATAATTAAAGAAATTTAAGCCAATTCAGTAACTAAATAAAACCAATTTAGTTATTCCCAACATCTGCAATTAAGGGCAATTTCTGTATTAATTAAATGGTAACGATTTATATAAACATGCATTAAAAATTTTCAGCCTTTCCAATTGCAAGAATTATACATAAAAAGTAAACCAAGAATTGTAAATATTACAAAAAATATTAAAATGAAATTTAATTATAAAAATGGAAGAATCAATAAAACAGGTTGAAAATTCCACATTAAAATAGCTGAAGCTAGTAAGATAAAACTTGGAACGGAATGTTACTACCTTGAATCCTTTCGTAGTCAAGGGGATGGCTGAATTCAACACATCTAATTACCTTCCAATACGGCAGTTTAATACAACGTTTCTGAAAGTTATCAAATATCTAAAAATTTTAATTTGTAATTGGATAAACTACTTTGGCCTCCTCATAACTCTAACACCGACACTGTTTTGGACTTCAGAAACAAAACGAGAGAAATAATTTCGAAATGCACAATGTAAACGCAATTAACAAATGTTTTGAACTGGAATCAATAAAGTCAATACAGTGAAATATGTTTAACGAGAAAACACTTAAGACGAAATATCGGTTAACACGAATTAATACAATGGTCCGGACAAACTATTACGTATTTTCCTACATTTTGTTGTCTTTTAACTTGAAGCGAAAGGTTTTTCCTTTGGAATATACGAAAACACCAGCCGCGCAAGCGAGATTTACGAGGGCTGTGAAATGAAAGGTGGTTTCACATGTTTCGTAGAAAAGGGGCTAACTTGGCTTTGAAATACCCTCGGAATAGCCAATTCCTGTGAGACACGACCCAATTTTCTTTATCTAAGCTACTTTCACCCTCCACCCCTACATACACCACACAAAAACATCTCATCTCTCATCAGTTGGCTTTGGAATTCGGTGGCGAGTACATCGCAGTGTGTGTAAAAATCAGTGAGTGTGATTCGCGCCAAAGAAATGGAGACGGAGGATACTGAAACTGAGCCTACACTTAATGAAATGTTTGCGATTGTTTCTGTATCATTGGACTCTCCTATTTTATCATCGGAAGAATTCGTTGCAGTAGATGATAATAATGTGTGTACAGCCCTAATTATGGCAGACAAAAACATTTTGAAGTTTGTTCAAAGCTAAAAAAAATATCGATGATGCAGATTCTGACGATAAAAATGAAATTAATAATGCAGCTCCTGTTCCCACGATCCGAAATGAGGAACATCATGAAAAGTATGCCAGTTATTTAGACGCACATTTCAATTGTGAAATGAAAACAAAATGGACGACATCGAACAATTTGTTGACAGTTTGATGCTAAAAAACACAATGCAAAGAAAAATATCAGATTCTTTTCTGAAAACTCAATCAACATTTTGTTTTTCAAAAATCTTGAAATTTTTGTGTTAAATTAAGTTCTTGTGGATGTTTTTGTTTCATTTATTTTTTTTAAATACATGCATACATATACCTATGTAAGTAAAATGTACTCAAATAAACGTAATTTTGTTGAATATATGCTTTCTTTTCAATGTCCTTTAACACGAACTTCTTTTAACACGAAAAAATATTTCAGTCCCGTCACTTTCGTGTTAAACGATTTTCACATTACATCATACATATTCAAATTTTAAATTAGAAAAAAGTGCATATCGTGCTAATCTTTAAAAAGATTAAGTTTGAATCCTTTAATGTTTCACGCAAAAAAATTTGGTAAGGATTTTGGGAGAAATATTGTTTACAAAAAAATTTAAAAAGAATAAAAATAATTAAATATAAAATTTAAAAAGAGATCTGAAAGCATTCAGATTTTACATTACGCCCAAAGGGGCTTTTTTAACTTTTTGTGTGTTACATTTATTTATTAAACATCATATTCTTCGCAATTAAAACATAAAATTCAATTTAACAGCATGTCAGGACTGGGTGTTCGGTGCATACTCTTGGCGAACATATTCTTGAAATAATCTAAGTCCTGATCTTGAACAGGGAGCTGAATGCAGCTATGTTCTGTGATAGAAAACTGTGGTTAAGTGGTAGAAGAACTGCACGTAAGAAGGATTTAAAATCCCCTTTTATTAAACCACAATTTTATACAACCACTTCCCAACTCGGAAGGGATACAGAAAATAATGACCGCACTTGGGTCTAAACTGAACAATCAAATAATTTAAACTAAAGTTAAATAGAAATTAAGTAATCGTTGCTCACAGAGCTATAAACGCGAGGTTGGCCTCTATTCTAAATGGTGCGTAGCAAGATTTAACTAATACTAACGCACTTAGATTTACTTCAGTAAGTAATAGAGTAACAGCGCTAAGGCTTAGAATTTAAATACTAGCTAGTCAGGCGAACGTCGAACAGAGCAGCAGTGATCTGAGACTAAAAGCTCTCTCACACTGAGTAGTTCCTCGCTGCTCTTAAATACCAAAACTTGGCTCCACTTCAAATTAGCAGAAAGCTGAAACGCGCGCTCATTCTAACGGAAAGTTGAAATAAAAAATCATAGGAAAGGGGAAATTAAAATAAAACTTTGTTAGTTTAAACTAAACCTTGCAAGCAATATCGCAAAATAATTTAAAAATGAACATATCTTTAGAATTTCCGATAAGCAATCTCCCGCACTTGAGATATTTTTCTTCTCCGTACAGTGTTGCCATTCCTCGCTTTGAAATCATTGAGTTTTCTGTGGAAACATACATTATTCACATTTTGGTGGGTGTAGGAACCGTTGCTTTATCACAATAGGAGAAACATACATACATTTCTGCAGATTCTTTATTATTTAATTTCTTTAAATATAATACAAAGCTTTAATATTTGGTGGCAACAATTTGAAAAGTGAACCGACATTTATAGTGAAACAACGCAAAATGCTAGAACGAAATTAATAGTCCTTCTGGGCAAATTGCCCCTTTGGACTAGTGATCTTTCTAAAGTTCAAACATTTTAAGAATGTATCTTATATAAGATATGCAAAGCAACAAGCAAAGAATAAGCTTACTACTTCTGTAATGGAGCCGGATAGGCGGTATAGTGTACAGAGAAGCCTACTGCGATATAGCAGTAGCTCACATATTAGGTGCATTTACGAAAGAATAACAGTCACTTTCGGCCTTAGAAGTGGTCAAGCCTAAGTCTGCTAAGTGTCCGCTGGTGGGGGGGATGCTATAATAGGAAAGTATAGCCAAAATAGGCACAGACGTTTTGTTTCGAGATTGAATATTTGAAGAAACGTTTAGCTGAGCATGTGATACGTTGGTAGGGGTTGAATGCCAATTTTAACTAAAATTATTTCAAAATTATTTCGTTTCAAATGGCACTTATATAACGCTGATGACACAGGCGTTTACATGATGCTTGAGCCAATAATGCTTTTAAATTTTAAACTGATACTTAAATTTAAGTAATACAGATTGATATAAACTAAAAGTAAAGCATTCCGAATATGATTTTCATCTTAGACATATAGCATTCCCTCCGTGTTTCTCTGTCGTACCATCTTTCAGCTGCTTCTCTTGCTTACTTCAAAAATTTGAAAGTTATCACATTTGTGATTTTGAAAATTTATCACATTTTATCTTCTTCAAAAGATACTGACTGCAGCGAAAGCATTGTTTTGCCAAGAAATAAGAGAATTGTTCTACCAACTATGATTGCAATATCTCCCTTTTCTCATCAAAATTATATTATATGATTTGTGTTTCTTACGAATGCCTAAAGCAAATCTAGGACTACCATTTGCTGAAGAAAGAGCACAATTTTTATTTATGTAATTAGTATTCTGATTATTTGTTAACGAAACTAAGAAAACCAAGTTAATTTCAAGTATCAACTTAGATAAAAACGCCATATATTACGATAGATTAGTTCATACATATGTTTCTACAAGAATCAAACATATCGGGCATAACATTTGCAGAATATATGCACGAGGAATTATATTACTATCTATCCAAGTTCACATTATTTTGCGATAAATTTGTCGTATTTGTAATATTAGTAGTATGTAAAACGTTCAACAACATTTTCATAAAAGAGGAAGAATGTGGTTGATCTGTCTACTTGCAAAAATCTTAATTTTTCAAATGAGAGATACTTTTGTAATTTACCATGTGAACACGGTTACAATAACTGAACAAATAATAAGTGGGAAAATTCGGCTTTTAAATTAAGACTTTCAAGCTACATTTTAACCGAACCTTTCAAATATTCTGTTTATTGACAGGCTACTAATCATTATTATATAAGACATTATTATATAACACATACAGGCAGTAACTCGAAATAAAGGCATATGTAGACGAAAGCAAATCCGTCCCAAACAAATAAAATCAGAAATCTTCGAATGTTCATCGGAGATAATTTCTAGCTTCAGTAAAAAGCGTTAGATATGCGATTTGATATTACTGAGTAAAGTATACTTTGTGAAGTAGAGATTTAATTAAAAATTTAACAATCTCTTCTATGAACAACTGTGCAGAGAAGTTGAGAAGGGGAAGAAAATTTCTTAAGCTTATTTTCTGTCGCATGTTTTAAAATACAGGTATAAAAACTGAAAAATGAGTAATGATATACAGTTTAACATACATGATAATACATAAAAAACATGCGGTTGAAAACAGAAATACGTAGTTACACAAGGACTGAAAACATTCAGTACTCATCAGAGTGAAAAGAAATGCGAACTGCTAATTTGGTATCATGACATGACTTGAAATATTCCACAGTGCTTACCTAAATGATTTTATGCAACCAAATGACTTAATAGTCTATACTAAATACGACGTCATCATATGCAATCATTCAAGCCAGTAACATAGCCATTTAGATGTTATATATTCTATAGGTCTCATTTAAGTTCAAAATAATTCAATAAGAAAAAATATTACGTATTGTGTAACCTCTTATAGTACTCACATGTGAAAATACCCAGTAATTCCAAAAGCATAAATAAACATTGTAACTGATCAATAAAACACTGCTGATAATTATATTCTACTACAGAGGCTGTTCGCACATTTTTTAGACGATTTTGGTAAGCGGTAATATAAAATCGTTTGCTGCAAAAGAAGTAATTGCAATTGTACTATGTTTTTAAAAGTCAAAATTTATCGTCTGTGGCTTGAAAGTTTTGTTTTTATTCAAAATGGCGAATTTAACAAAGCAGTGGTTCGAAGGCTACATTTACGCTCTTTCCGAAGAGAAATATGCATACTCCGTTATCCAAACACGATGTGAGAGTCACGGTTTTGTGATATCTAAAGCGTCGATAGGTAATATCATCAACAAGAAAGGAAAAAAAAAAGATGAAATTGGAGCCTCAAGTGGGACAAAAATTCCAAACAAGTATCCAAGGAAAAAACGGACATCTTCGACTATTGCAAAGGTACGTTGTTTAATGTTAAAAGAAAATCCCTCTAGTCAAAGGAGAGTTGCAAAATCATTAAAATTCTCGGTGTCCACTGTAAACAAAATGATAAACGTTGATTTAAATCTTAAGAAAGCGAAAAAACGCAATGTGCCTCGTCTTCTTCCAAAGCATATCGCTCGACGCAGGACACGCTGCAGAATTCTATATGAGAAACACTTACCCAAAGAACAATGGAAAACAATTGTCACAATAGATGAAGCATGGGTGTATTTAAATGATTGTAACAAAAAAAGAGCCATTTATTATCATAAAAGGGGAGAAAAAAATTTAAGTACACGGTTCAAAGAATCGAAAGAACGTTTTTCTAAGGAATTCATGATTGTTGCTGGTTTTTCTTATAATGGCAAGTTAAAAATTAAGAGAGTGCACAAAAATGTCAAGATTAACTCCAAATACTATCAGAAACATATTTTATCGCCAATTTTTCTGAATGAAATACCATCGCTTTACCCACAGTGCCATCAATCCGTGAGACTCCATCGGGACAAAGCTAGCAGTCACACATCAAAATTCACTGTAAATTTCCTAAAAGAAATGGAACAAAAAACTGGTTTTAAGGACATACTCTTCACTGATATCCCTACTAAATCTCCCGATCCTCCACCTATGGATTTTCGTGCTTTTGGACTTTTAAAAATGCATTATCCAAACGTTGTCCCAAAACCCTAACAGGATTCTGGAAAGCTGTTCGGGAGGAATGGGATAAAATACCTCTTCTGACACTTCAAAAGGCATTATTATCCTGGAAATTGCTGTGTCGAAAGATAGTTCAGAATAAGGGATGTCAAATAGAACATTTACAACACAAGAATATTATGTAATTTAGTTTTGTGAATACAATATACATCGTCTAAAAAATGTGCGAACAGCCTCTGTAGCGGAATTACCCGATGCCAGTTAAGTTAGATTGAGAGTAATGCATCTAACAACAGAGAGAACGATACAGCTGTAATTCTTCTCTAATAGCGATGCAAAAAAATACTATTCATAGTCATATATTTCTCAATTTGATGCAATATGTAACCCACATAAAAAATTTCGATAGTAAAATAAGCTAATTCTCTCTCATTCTATCAGCTAAAATGGCATGCAGTTTTTAATGATTTTCGTCTTTCTAATCAAATGGTCGTAAAAGCTCAAGTTCCACCCAATATTTCACCTATATTCAATTTTAGTCGATTAAATGTGGCAAAAAATTGCTCATAATTAACCGGAAATCAATAACGCGAATAAACAAACAAACACACAAACAGGCATTCTTCTTTATATATATTGATTATGGAAAATTTACAGATTTTAGATTTACAAACTCTACGATTTGAAAGAGAACAAAACTAACATTCCAAAGATCCAAGGATTAATTATTACGGAGTGCCTAGGGTAAAGAACCCTCTACCTCCACATCATAAATAATAAAAGGGAGCAGAAATAGGAAAAAATACATGAAAGTCGTTCAGGAAAAATAAAAAGGAAGTCAACATGACTTGAGAAAAATTACAGAGACAAAAAGAACTTATAAAAATATTATAATTTCAGAAAAATTAAGCAGCGATTAGCGAGACTCGGTCTCACGTGCAAACCACTGAGCTAGAGAGAATACAGAATTTTTTGGTATTTTAAGATTTTTAATAATTTTTTTGGGGGGGAGGGGGATTTTATAATTTTATAACATGAATACAACTCCAAAGATAAAGCAGATAGGAAAGATTTTACGATTAATAGGCTCCTTGGCCACATATAGTTATATGCTAGTAGTGTAATGACTACTTACCGGTGAATAGCAATTTCGTAGATTAAATCTGCGGTAAATGATGTGATATTTAAAAGACACAGATTGATAATCATGTGTGAGGAATATCTGGAGCAGTTAATAGCAACACTTTTCGAAACAAAGCGTTTTTATCTTGCGGGACTGTTGCCACTTGGGAAAATGAGTGCGAAAATTAGCCCTTTCAGAATTTTTAATTAATATTTCGGCTAATTAAAGTCGTGCGAAAATGGGAATAGTCGAAATGGCTTCCCACGAATTTTTGGAATCGGGAATAATGTATTTAATGTTTGGCAATGCTATTTTTATTTTATCGTAAAACTTAGAAATTTGTCATTAAGAAACGCTAGGATTTGAAAGCGAGCAGTGGCAACAACTTTCCAAATAAAGCAAATTTTTATCTCCAGCTTGCGAGACTGTTGCCACTCGGAAAAATGAGGGCGAAAATTAGCGTTTTCACAGTTTTTAATTAATATCTCTGATTTTAGCTACTTTCTTTTAAAAAAGTGGACGCCAGCCTTTTTCAGGACCCAGAAAATAATGGTAGAATGTTTGGTGACGATAGCTATAGTAGTGACTGAGTTACTAGCAAACAAACAAACAGATTTCTTCTTTATGTATAAAGGTACGGCAGCTACATTTTTAGGAATTTTTTCGGATAAGCGCTTAAAATGAGATAACTAGGAATGTGAATTTGGTAGAAAAAATTGTCATAAAAATTTGCTAACCTTATTCTGGAAATCTTGACCTGGGATTTATGTAACTTGTGGTTTATATGCTTGAAGCATTCTAAGTTTTGAGTTGAGAAATTTCAGCATGAAATAGCATACGTAATGAGATAATTAAAAAGTAATTTTATCCAATTTTTGTAAACATTTTATTTCTTACTTCGCAAGGTACATTATTATCTTATACGAATAATCTGTAATTTACCAATTTATAATGATGTTAATATATAATGATTTTTACCCTTTAAACAGAGGTGGGGGTCTGTATGACCACGTCAATATTCTAGAATCCGAAACTGCTTATAAGTTTCATAGTTATTCTTCTCTTTTTCAGTACTTTCAAGTTGACATAAAATATAACTATTCCTATATTTTTATTAAACTCTATCCGTTAGTTATTTTTTAAATAATTTTTAAAATTCGGCCGCGGTCATATAGACCTCACCTCTGCATTTACGTTACTTTTTTCTTGCATGGGGGGTGGTGGCTTTATTACTACTTGAGTCATTTCAGCAGCTGGCCTGATAAGAAATAGTACTAAATTGGAAAAAAAAACTGATTTTTTGATGGAGTTGTCATCAGAATTAGTAAAACCTCCTATGGAATGAAGGCTTCAAAAGCCAACTGTGAACCGAGAAATGAACATGTGCATTCAGAGAGTGCTAGAAGTTCCCAGCGCAATCTATTCTAAGCCAGATGTAACTGATAGTCTTAAAAAGTGTAAAACATGCTATCTTTGTCCCCCTAGACCGAGAAGAAAAACTGCCTACTATGTTTTTTAGCTGCGAGAATCTGGTGCGTAATGAATGTGCCAATAGGATTTGCAAAAATTGTGTTGAAAATGCTTAAAATAATGTGCTGCAGTTTTTTAATATTCTTTATACATTATCCGTTTTTGAATTATTTTATATAATACAGATTAGGTAGATGGAAAATTTATTAAATAGTTTAGTTTGTACGCATTTGCGAGTTAGTAGTGTTTATTTCATTTATTTGATAAAGTGTTCGGTACTTTTTCATATGTGATTTAAAAATTAGTTTTTAATGCCTTAATTTTGGAGTTTTAAAAAGAAATAATTACTTCAATATAACAACAAAGTGTATTAATACTTATATAATAACAAGAGAACATTATTTGAAAATTTCATATTTTTAAAATGCATAAAATAGAGTGCGGTCTGAGAGACCTCTTCTCTGTGTTTACGTAACAGAAACTGAACGTCTGTACTGGGTTTATTTAAAAGGATAACTCTGTAATTTATCAGTGTAGATTTTTCGGTTGTAAAAAGAATTAATAGAGGTTAATTCAGAGATTGAAAATAGTTTTTTTTTTTTTTGCTGTGGTATTATTTTGCGTATTCGAATTTGGCTTGCTGTCTAAATTTCATTGTATTTTTTCTCCATCAGCTTGCGAATCGGATCACAATAAAATCAACACGTCTGGTTCCTTAAAAGGTAAGTATATTTCACTTTTTTAATATAATAAATTTTTTTGGCAATCTAATTAAGAGGTTTTAATTGTTTTGGGGTAAGATTTTGTATACTGTTTGGAAGTGACAAATAACATTTAGCAATAGTAAAAGATTTTATATAAGTTAAATGTGTGAATATATGAGTTTATATTTTAGAGACTGCGGTGAGATAACTGTTTATCATTTAAAATCAATTTTAAAAAAATCTGTGAGATTTCTGTCTACTGTCAGTGCTTACAAAATAAAAATAGAGAGTTCCAATTTCAATCACAAGCAAATTTCAATTTCGCAGCCTATGAAAAGGCTTCCATAAATAAAATTAATTTCGCTGTTTTGTGTAAGTTGAAATGATTATAGGTTGTGAGAATTCAAAATAACTTTATTGAAAAAATGTCCTGCATTTTGCTTTGAGGATTTTTTTTTTATTTCCTTTTTTAACTATGTATTTTTTAAATAAAGCAAGCAAAACGAAAGATTAACATGTCTTTGTTTGAACTGCAGTAAATACGTAGACGTATAAAAAACATTAGACGTATAGAAGAAATCAAATTATCCGATTTTTTGTGTACCCATATGAGCTGTATTCTCATTTATTGCAGGTATATGGATCACTAATAAATTCTAAATAGAAGAGCAAAATCTGAACTCATATGTATAGTCCCAATATGCAAGGAGTAAGCGAGAAAAATTTAAACATTTCATATTTCAGAACGCTGAAAAGTCTGATTTCCTCTCTTATTATTAATATGATAGGACAAAGCGGAATTCTCATAATTCTTGTCCTACGCTGCAGCAACAGCTATCAGAAATGCAAAACAGTGAGTTCGAAACAAATAACAGAACAAGTTGATATACGATTCGATGCATTCCTCTGTTAATTAAAAGAATAAGCACATGTGTTTTTTAATAAAATGTAAAAGTTGCGGGCTTTCATTAGGATTATTATACATGCTTTCAGGAAATTGCATTAATTTTCATGCACGCGATATTGAGCATTCCAGATACGACAATCTAAAAAGAAAAATAACAGGAAGTAAGCGAATTGCTAATTATAACGGACAAACAAAGCGGTACTTGTCTCAGGCTGGGATTTTTCATTTTTCAAAATACTAATATTATTTGACAGGAAATGTAATGATATTTCTCTCGGCAAATAATGCTGTCAAGAAAATTTTAAAAATTTCATATCTTTAGTAACCAGGGATTACGTTCCAGCAAAATGTTCATGTAACAGTACAAAATCCAAAACAACTTTGAAGCTATTGTAAGAAGAACGAAATGCTTTTGATGAATTAAAAATAGTATTATTCATAATGCAGTTCTGTATTTTCGTGTAGATACGTCATATGCAAAAAACAGGAGACTCATCTGTGTACTTTTTTTTTGTCACATAAAAAATTTTTAAGGACCATTTTGTTTATTGTTAAAAAAAAACTGTTAAAAAAACTCTGAAAAAAAACTGTTAAGCTTGTTTATAGCGGTCTGATAAAAAAAATATCAACACAAGCCATCAGCGTAAAAAAGCACTGTTTAAATAAAAATATAGAATGGATAAAATATGCAGGGATAACAGCGGTGATAGAAGATGTTCTGCCAGCATTTAGGAATCGTTTCTATCTGCAACATTGATGCAATTTAACAGTGCGAAGTCTGAATCTTCAAAATAATATTAGCAGTTAAAATGTCAGTATTTAAAACACTTTTATAAATATTGATCTTTAATGCCATTTATAATAGAAATTTTTCCTTCGCAATGGTGCGCGTTATGTAATTATTTATAAAGTGCTCTTTTTACTTCCTTGTGCAAAGTAAAGGAAATTGTAATCGCAAAAAATTTCCAGTATGATATTTCAAGGAAAATATATATTTTGAGGGCTCTTCAATCCATTTGAACAATGTTTTTGAGTGATATCGCTAAGCATGGATCAAATAAAGCTCTATTTTTCCCAAAATGATTAAAAAATGGATTTAGAGAAGATTCAGAAGAGATGTTTTCGTCACGTCTGTACGTACGTATGTATGTATCTCACATAGCTCGAAAACGAGTAGCCTGAGAAAGTTGAAATTCTGTACCTTTACTTCTATAGCATGTAGTTATGCACCTCTATTGTTGGTTGCAATCGACCTTACCAAAAATATATAAATATAAATACGTATATAGTTTTTGCAATTTTTTTTGCTTTAAAAATGATTGAATTATGTTGTTCTTATGCTTCGGTTAGAGTTTGCATACCTTTAGTTCATCTGCATGCAGTAGATGTAGATCTATCAACAATTTAAATGTTGTTTAAGTGTTGCTAAGCTTAATGAAACAGCATCTGTTTACATTTGAAACAAAGTAAAATTTTCTAAATAAATGAGTTTATTTTCCGAACTAATTCCTTTAAATGCAGATAAACTTTTGATAGTTGTCCATTATTTGTGGATTATTCCTCTTTTCTGTGCCTTTTTAACTTCTTCCGATTACCCGTTAATTTAAGTTTACTGGGAATCTTTATCTCAACATAATATTACTCCCCCCCGAATTGGATACTGATTGTTTAAATCCCACCGCATTCGAAGAATCTAGTTCTAAAAATATTTGCTACTTTAAAGTTATTTAAAATAATCGCGTAACAAATTGCACGACGTTAATCGTCTTCTTTGAACCAGTGATTATATCTGAGTAAGCAGTCCACTTTAAAATTGTCAATTAAGGATAAGCAGTTTTTTTTAGTTAGTTAAAATGTGGAATCTCATTTTTGAGCTATTTTTATGTACTATGGAGAAACGAAAATAGTAGTTTTTACAATTATTTCAATTTAAGTATGTTGTTAGGCAAAGGTTAAAGAGTTAAGTAAAAATTACATATAAATATACCTGATGCATGCGGAAGTTTTAATGGTTCTTAGTATATCCCTTGAATGAATAATTTTTATCATTTTTTAAAAAATTTTAAAATTTTTTTTTAAATTCTTGCTGAAACTTTCCAGTATTTTTACTTTATTAAATACATATCTTCACTTTTGTTAAATCCTTTCAAAGACTTAATTTTGTAGTAAACATTTAAATCTCTAGTAAGCAGTTTTAAAGACAAACAGCAGATTAGAAAATTTGTTTCACATCTAGTAAAACTATGGTAGTTTACTTCTCGCTCACCTACGAGAAATATTTTCCTGCAAATTGTTTTTATTTTGCTTATTTAGGATAATTCAGAATGTAATTAAACTAAAAGTTTCAGGCATTTAACGTATTTTTTAATTTTCAGATGAACTGTGTAATGTTAATATTTTGTTACAATTTGATTCAAGTTTATCATATAAATATCAAATATTAATAAAATGCTTCATTTTCAATAAGTTACTTGAGACAACTTAAAAGCATGATACAAATTTTAGAAACTGTTTGAAGAGTTTTTTAACTATTCTGCCAAAACATGATTTTTTTCTCTCAAGTTAGGGACTTTTTTAAAATATTTTCGCACTATAAAAATCGTTATTATGTAAATTTATGTCAGTAACTCATATTATTTAGCCTCCGTTATTTAGTTCAAGACCATATTTTATGTATTCGGAAGAAAGAAATCTATACGCAATACATATTTATAAACTGGATGATTTTACCTAAGCACCAACAAATTAATGTCAAATGCTTTTTTAACTGTTTATCTACATAACTATTAACCGCGAGGAGCATCATATCTTGTGAGAAGTTTATGCTTTTAATTACATCTCCTAAACTATAAAGAATACGTTCATATTTATTCTTTTAGAAACATATTTTGTAATGTCTAGCACCCTGCAGAAATTTTAAAATTTCAACCTGCATCTTTTTGTGAAATCCATTCTTAAAAGATTAAGCGTTCTGTAATCCTTTACATCAAAGACAATTTCATAATAATGTTTAGTGTAAATGTACTTTTGAACCAGAGGATATATTTTATTTTACTTATCTTTGAGTAGGAATGTAATAGGCGTTACAGATTCAAATTATTCGTAGTTATAACAATTTATCTGATATTAAAATGGATTTAGGTAAAATAAAAATTCGGACTTTACTATTTCTCTTCTTAGTTAAAATTTTAAATTAAACCGCAAGTTCTGCAAAATAAAATTGTGCGTTCTGTAAAAGGACCCACCATTAGGTCATATAAAAATTTGCATGTACTAAATACTTCAGTTTACACAGGGAATATAGTGATTTATATAGCAGTATTTAAATACTTAGAGAAATACGGCAATTTATGAGAGTTTCAAGAGAACTCTATTTCTTCAGAAAAAATACAGTGGTAGATATCCGACCCGAAAAATATTAATGAAAAGCAGTTATTAATTTTAATCTGTTGTAGCTTTAGAAATTTTTATTCCAAAACTTATCTTAAAAGCTAGAGGAAACGCTTACTTCCTGTAAAAGGATAAAACTAAAAAATAGCTTAGTTAATCAGAAAGAAAAATAAATATTTAAAACCCCAGTTTCTAAAGCAAAGGAAACAAGTTCTTTTTATACTTTTTTAACAGTTTTAAAAAGTAAAATTTATATCTCAACCTAAATCATTTCCATTAATTTCATCTCCCTCGGAATCCTCATTCATTTCAGGAAAAGAAAATGAAAAAATATCAATTTCATCTGTAGTTTTAAAGCTTGAAAGCTTTGTTGATCCTCCCGCCCACCTACACTTTTCAAGTCAAGATGAAAAACGTTGAAAGGAATTACCTTTCATATGTCTTACCAATTAACAATCCTATGTTTTTCCTTTTATTATTGAAACAGAAACATTTATCTGATGTAACATTCCGTAATAAGGTATAACGCAATTAAATGTTAAATGAATTATTATTTTTAATCAGTATGCCTTGCTTAACAAACACAATTCACTTTAAGATGGCGATCATTATGCGAATCCAAACGGAGGTTTGAAATTTAATTACGTTGTTTATAATAGGATTCTGTAGGAACTATTTTAATCTCTCTCCGAACTATGTTGAAAAATACAAAACATAGTAAGAAAAATTCCCAGGATATTTGAAAAGAATCAATTTTTGGCAATTAAAGTAATTTATTAAGCTATCAATTATAAAACTGTTTACGTAATTTATATCTATATTCTATCCACAAAAGTCCTCCCTCGGCCTATAGTTTTGCCATCGTTGATCGTAGAGAAAAATTCCAATTACAAAAATGTTTTACATGACTCAAAAATTCATGTTGTAATGTAAAACATTCATGTAAAACATTCATTTAAAATTTAAAGAAATCAATTTTATAAAAATTACGATTATTTTTTTATACTTTCCTTCCCTCTACGTATAATTAAAAAAGTTTAGTGTTCCTTATAAGAAATAAAGAAGAAAATCTTTTAATTCATACAACAATAATCTATCTAGATATTTTATATTAAAGCCCGAGACTATATTCGTGGGAAGCGCAATGTTTGCCTCTGTGCGTAATTGAAATATAGTATCAGTTTATAAAATGTGTCTGAAACTAAGAGATTAAGTCATGAGCATTACTAGGCAAATTATTGCAAAAACATTTATCAATATAATGTTGTTAAAAATGGAGATCTTATTGATTTTACTTACAGAAATTTTATAGAATCATGTCCAAAATATTAAATGGACTAGCTTAAACGATAAACATGCCTAACAGTATTCCTTGAAGACTTTTGAAATAAAAACTTGTCATCCAAATTTTTCTGAAATTGCTAAAAATTTGCATATAATTTGCAGCATTACCTTGTTGAGAATGGATAGATTACTAATCTACTTTCTCCTTAGAATTTTGTTACGACATTCTTAATTCTAAACTTAAACAGTGATGCCAGTTCCATCAAGAAAATTATTTCGTTAGATTTGTTGCCAGATTTTTGTGGCTAGCTAAAGGTGGATTAATTATGCAACAATCCTCTCACATTTTGATTAATAATATACAATTAGTAATATCAAGATGCAATAAATTCTCTGTTCAAAATAACAATTTATTTTAAAAGTTCATTCCAGAGATCTAGATGGTAACTTAATCGTCCTTCCGCTTCTTGTCACGACAGTTTTTCGGTTCATTGGCGAGCCAAGAACAGATTGATCAGGCAAAGAAAGTTTCCCTTCTTCTTTAGGATCATCTTCAACTGATGAAGATATCTCCAGAGAAGAAATTCTCAATGGGTCATGACATTTCTACATAAACTCATCTGCATTCTTCCACCAGAGAAACCTTAGAAAATCTCTATCATCTCCATCAACGGAAGTTTGTAAGAACGCTTTCCTTATACCTGAAATGATGCCTATCCTCTTCTCTCTAAATTTAAGCAATATTGCTGGAAGCAACTATGGAAGATTTGGCCCTTTTGCTTAGCGGTCATTTAGGGAAGAAAATATTTTATTTTTGCACGACGAGTCAAATATTGATCCAGTCGGTGTCGAGGAATTTTCTTTGAAATGTGGTCAATGTGGAAGATAGTGTACTTTCCTCTGCTTCATTATTTGGCACTTTTTCGACCATTCGCGATGGTAACGAACCTTGGATTACCGCAAAGTATTCTCCACATTTTAATTTTAAATTTCTTCTAATAACTTTTTTCTAATCTCTAATTTCTTTGTGCTTGGAGCAACTTCCTTTCAGAAGTATCTCAGTTGGTTGGTAAATTATCCGGATAATCGACCCATGGTAAACTGACTTCGTATCTAATATCATAATTTTTTCTCAAAGTTCTATGAAAGTGACCCAATACAGTCATTTCCAATTCTACTCTAGATTTGCTTTCACTGGGATCAGTTATTCCTGAAGCATCTAATTTCCATAAATTTTCTAAATCATTGCTATGGATTAGCATGCTGGTTATCAAAGATGAAGTATTTTGAGATAAAAGGCAGTTGTTTATTTTGCTCATAACAATCCAGCCGAGCAATGTCTGTACTGCAACAAGACCAGATGATAAGTGGAAAACGTTCTCGATGTAAAGACTTTCAGCATAGTCAGCTCCAATTAAATGTCCTATAGGCATTGAGTATATCAGTATCTTCTCCTATATCAGTAAGACTGATACCTTTATTGTGTAATTCAATCCTCCTGGGTCCATCTGAACATTAGGAAATAACTTGCTGGTCCAGAACTTGGATTTCACAAAAGTAAATCTTATTTAAATTAATCACCAATACTTTGTAGCATTTATGTTACAGAGTATATTTTGCACTATATAAATTATGGTCTTTAATACAGTCTTGAGAATAATGTATTTTGCCACAAAATACACAAGCAGATTTCGAAGTTTTAGTCCCCGAAACTGGATCAGTAGCCGTCGGGGCAGAAATTTCGTCTTTTGTGTACTTTTGATTTTTATTTGAAATTTCATTTGATTTAAAACCACTTTTGGCTAAAGAAATTCGTCCTTCACCCTCAACTTCCCCGAGAAGAAACAACAATAACTGGGATAGTTTATCGCCTCAATAGTATTTGTCTTCTTTATTCATTTATTCATGTCTTCAGGATTACGTAACTTAAACACTTAAAATATTTTCGGATATGCATGATTCCACCAATGGGAATAACATGGCAGCATACTTGTTCGTTACTCCAATCGACTCTAAAGGCCTAAAGAAGTATGTGACTGAAGTGTACAGCTGTATGTGACTCCAATCTATCATGCAGCTGTATGATGTTCACCTTCGTTTTCATGTTCAGAACCTTTTTTTTTTTGCTTCTAATGATAGCAGTTTGCGGACATAATACTCAACAAAAAGCTTTTCGTGACCAAACCTTATGTTTAAGCTATCAATGACTTTCCATAGTTATCAGCAGTTGGCGGAATGTTATCTACAATTTCTCGGGCTCTACTGCCAACTGCCATGTAATGGATGAGATAGCGAAATTTATCTTTGTAACCAGTTAACTCATCATCATGAATTCTGCTGAACTGACTCCAAAACGTGAGCCAGTCTTGAACTTCTCGGCTAAATTTAACCATTTCTACTTTTGAGAGCTTTAATTTTGTTTTTTTGCTTGTATTCGTGGCCAACGGTTCACAGAAATTTGAAAGTTTATCAAGACATCCTTTAGTAAGTATTCGAGCTACATCTAAATTTCCTCGATATTCTTTATTTTTCTCATATTCAACAACAGAATTTTCAGATAAGCGTCTATTGAAGCA
This sequence comes from Stegodyphus mimosarum, assembly GCA_000611955.2. NCBI lineage: Eukaryota > Metazoa > Arthropoda > Arachnida > Araneae > Eresidae > Stegodyphus > Stegodyphus mimosarum. The sequence goes on along the minus strand of KK122461.1, from coordinate 238,287 downwards.
GTACAAATTTTATCATCCAATTCAGCCAAATCTGTAGCAGTTCGGCTCTAAAGGCACGTCTTTCGCGCGATTTTGAAAACTCTTACCAACACCGAAATGCCAAATTTTTGGCAACGGCAAAATGAAGCATTGCCATAAATTTCCGTAGGCAAAAACATAAACGAAATTGTAATCGGAAAATTATAAATCCGTAAGCGTACAGAAAAAACAAAAACAAAAGCAAAAACAACTGTTAAAAGCAAAAGCAAGCATTTAGAAATTGAAAATAATTTTAACATACTTCGCAACAAATACAAAACAAAACTTACTTAGGTACCAAATACAAAACAAAACTTACTTAGGTAGCTTGCATCATCTGTTGTGTTGTGACTATTCTTACTCGTCTGATAGTAACATCAGGACAAGCTCTCGCAATTCATTGTGGTATGGAGTGCAAGATTCCGCCTGTCGTTGGCAAGATCCTTGAGCACTATACAAAAGTGAGTATAACTTGGTTCTCAGTTCCGCCCCTAATTTAGATGGAGAGTAACTCGGGGCCGGGTCTCCCATGCCTCTTCCCGTACCATCAAACTCTGGAGAGGACTTGCCTCGCCGCATATTTAGAGTGACTCCATGCCGTACAGCCGCTATACATTTACAAACATTGATGCCTTCTCTGGTATTAGATACGGGCCCTTCGATATGGCAGTCAGCAGCGCTAACCGCTATCCCGGTTGGCTGGCTCGAGTATTATTCTTTATCAAAGTTAGCTATTTTAAAATGTTAGTGAAATTTTTACAATAATGTTTTATTTTGATGTTAATTATTTTATTCGCAAACAAATATGCCAGACATGTCAATAATACAATATTAGTAAGGAGATCTAAACAGTAAATGTTTCTCAAACGATTTTAATTAAAGCATTTTTGAAGGAAACAGCAAAAAGACTTGAAATAAAAATTATAAGACATCATGAAATAATACTTGGAATTTCAGTCAGGCTTTTAACTGCTGAGTCTATCAATGCAGGTATCCTGTTCTAGGATTGTTTATTAGGGATCAATGTCTTTTAATTAACGAAACTCGAAAGTAAAGAATTGCTGTGAATTAATAATATACGTCTTCGCATTTTCCTTTATGAATCATTCTGCGTTCGATTTTTAATATACAAAAACAAGTACTGTTTAAGATTGCATGTTTATATCTTTATCTTTTATGCTAGGAAAATATTTCCTTTTTTATAACTTATTATTCATTGAGAGCTACGACAAAAATATTTAAAACTCGGCTAATAAATGTTAAAAATAACCTCAAAGCGTCCTTTAAAAATAACAGGCTCTTCTAGCGAACTTTATTTTTAATGTTCGATAGAAGAAGAGGTAGAACTACACGCACTCTTTTCTCAAAAACCTGTTAAAGGAAGAAGCTGTGAAATTTTCATCTCTACCTGAGTTTATTACACTCATGTACATAAATTAAAGATAATGCAAAATCAGGCAAAGGAAGAGTTGAACAAATTTGATTTATTTGTAAAGCTTATTTATTAAACAAAACGTAAAGAGCAAAAAAAGATGCTATATGTTTGATATTATTAAAAAAATTAGCGATTTTTTCTCCCTGGAGCAAATTACAAAAAAAAACCTATTTACAAAAAACTAATATTACATGATTGGTATGATTGTTAATACATTGTATGTCTCCCAGACGATGCAATACAGTCCGTACAACGCCTAGGCATGCTGAGTATCAAATTATCGATCTGGTCTAGGGGGATATTACACCACTCAAAAAGCAATGCTCTCCGAAGTTCCGATAGACATATAGGAGGAGGTTGACGGGCTGCAACTCGTCGGCCAAGCATGTCCCACACGTGTTCTACTGGATTCAAGTCCGGTGAGAATGCTGGCCACTCCATACGGGTGATGTCCTCCGATTGAAGGCATTCGCTTACGATGTTTGCACGGTGAGGACGGGCGTTGTCATCCATAAGCACAAATTGTGCGCCCATGGCGCCCCGAAACAAACGTACATGTTGTTCCAGAATGACGATAGATTTGGCTTGTCATGGTTCCAATGTGAACATGCAGGTCAGTTCTGGAACCCAGAATAATTTCCACCGCAAACCAGCACTCCTGCACCACCGTAACGGTGTCGTTCAATGATGTTTTCTTTGTGGTAACGGGTACCTGGAGCTCTCCATATGAAAGTCCGGCGAAAATCAGACTGCAAGCTAAATCTGGACTCGTCGGAAAATATCACACAAGCCCACTGTTGCGGTGTCCACAATGCGTGCTCTCTACTCCAGGCTAACCGCAGGCGACAGTGAGTTGCAGTAAGTGGAACGCATCTGACAGGTCTACGAGCATATAGCACAATCTGCCTTAAGCGTCTGTACACGGTCTGACTTGAAATTGTCGTACCAGTGGCTGAAGACAGCTGACGAGACAGGTCTGAGGCTGTGCTCCGCCTGTTTCTTTTTTCAGTAACTGCCAAATACCGGACCTCATTCAGCGTTGTAACACTGTGGCGACCTGTGCTGTAACGTCTACTCACATTACCATCATCTTGGAATCGTTGCCAAAGCCTGGAGATGACACTCTGGGCACTTCCAAGTTCGTCTGATACTTCCAGTTGGGTACGCCCACATTCCAGACGGCCAATAATTTTTCCACGTAAAAAATCATCCAAATGCGTCCTTTGTGTCATAACTATTTTACTTCTTTGCCTGTATTCCTTATATATCACTCTCTTACACTCTTGTCATTGTGACGTACCATCGGTGTCATCTGGTTACTTCCTGAAATTTGCATATGATTCTTGAAGATGTGTGTAGTAATTTTACAGGTGATATATTTATTTTAGAGTTCGATTTCCACGTGACTCCGAATTATCCTTAATTTTTGAACATGAGTGGATATACAAATTCAGCATGTGTGACATAAAAATTGAAATTATTTTGGGATCAGTATCAGAAGAACCTTACGTGTTTTTGTCTAAACAGTCCTTTACTACAGATCGTGGGGAATAATACTGTAGAGGACAAATGATCCACTTTTGTACTTTAACAGCCTAGTGAGGGTGATTTGGTGATAAGACAAAACAGCGTAGTAATTATTTTGCTGCTAATTCACAAGACATTGTGAAATAATAAATATTATTCTATGTGTCAAGATAGTAGCAATTAATTTATATTCTTCTTATCAGTGTTTTTCAGATATAAATTCGGTAAGCACCGAGACAAATTATAAGATTACATAAATTAAAAAAACTTCAAAATTCTCCCTTTAATATAGTTTTTATAAAACAAATTTGTCTTTTAAGTTTAAAACCATATGAAGAAAAATACAGAGAAAATATTTTAAGCCTTAAATTTTAAGTTTTAAAGTTAGTTTTAAGTTTTAAAATTTAAAATTTTAAGCCTTAAATTTTAATTTTAATTTTAAAATTTAAGTTAATAAAATTTTATGAGCTCTCGACCCATAAAAAAGTTATTCAAACCACATTTTAATATTCTCAGTAAGAAAGATAATTAGCCCAAATGGGCGTTAACATAGAAGGGCTATTAGTCTCAAAATGGCATTTTGCGTCGAATCACTATAAACGGCCGTATCACTTTTCAAATTGTTGCCACAAAATGTCATCACCCTGTATTATATTAAAAGAAACTAAATAATGAAGAATCTGCATGAATATATGTATCTTTCTCTAACTGTGAGAAATCGGCGGTACCTAGAGCCATCAAATATTGAATAACGTATTCCTCCAGCCGCACATGAGCACCTGGAATCGCGAATTTGGAATACCAAATTTATTTTATTGTCTATTTCATATTTTGTAAAATTTTAACAATTTTTTATTCAAAACGAGCAGTGGCAACATTGTAGGGAATAAAACATTTTATCTCCAGCGCGCGAGATTTTCTATCTGAAATTCTAAAAATATGCTGTTTTAAAATATTTTAGCCCAGTGTGGCGTTAGTCCAAGTGCTCTTGAAACGCGTGTGTGTCTGTAAATGAAAACAAAACGTCTCTTCGGGCGAAATATAAAATCTGAAAGCTTTCCGATTTTCTTCTTCTTTTTTTTAATTAAAGCTTTTACTTAATAATACGAAAAATAAATATAGAAAAGTAAGGCAATTTTTAGATATAACTGATGATTCCAGATGGTCCAGAAAGTGACCGTAAGTAGTCAAAAATAGAAAAATACTCGTATGTATGCATCAAGAAATGCACTATCATTGACGACGATGATGACTAAAATCTTATATTAAACTCATTTCTGTGAAATTCAGAAAAAGAAATTCCGTCGTATATGCCTAGCCAGTTTCTGCTCAAGAGCATTAAAAAAGCGTTAAGTAGCAAAATATAAACAGAGCCGAGCAGTTATCAAGAAACCGGAAGTGATGTTAAAGAAAATGTATAATATGTTTATATATTAAAACTATAGGTATACAAGTATAAGCATAAAATCCTGCCTAAAATCTGAATATATATTTAGTTCCCGAAACTTTTATAACTCTAAATAGCAAATTACTTGTGTCACCAACCTACAGTTGCATGAGCTTTCAGTAAATTAATTATTGAAAAGCTCTCTGAATTGGCAAATCATTTCCTTTTAAGTCTTCTTAGGTTAAAGTAAGTAATAATTTAGGTTTTTAGAAGTTGAAAATCTAACAAATCTCTTTTCAATTAATCTAAGAAGAGGATTATTTTCAGACGCGTGCTTCTATTTATCTTTGTGAAAAAACTCCCACTATTAGTGCTGTTTTAATAAAGTTAGTAAACATTATCTCTTTTATTTAAATTTTTGCCAAATCAAAATACTCGTTATGTTCCAGATAGAACAATATCAAAATTAATTTCCTATTACATTTTAAATTGAAAAATCTAAAGTTTAAATTATAGTTGCATGTTAGAGAAAAAATATCACATTATGCATTTAGTTTAATATGTAGTAGTTTAATTCCCCTGCTTTCTTATGAATATTTAATAAATTAGAATTAAATTGCGTGCAACTTCTAAGGCAATATTTTTAACATTAGATGCTCTTAAAGCGCATTTGATGCGATATATTTTTTTATGGAAGAGTACTTGAGAATGGTACTTTTAAGCTTTATTCCCCTAAGTATTAATTCACCAACTGTAAGTATTACTCAGGGTAAAAAAATTTTCAAACTAACATAGGAAAATTCAGCAAAAAACACACTTCACAACTTTATGCATAATTCCTTTAGGTTCCTTATTTTCTCTCTGAATATGTTAATATTCTGCTTGAAATAGATTAACAGCCCCCCTGACGGTATAGTGGTTGGGTATCCCCTGCGGTACAGAAGCGTCAGGGTTCGAATCTCGGGGAAGTCATGGATGTTTCTAAATGTATAGTGTCTTTGCGTCATGGGGGTACTCCAAATACATGACGACCGAAATTTCTCTTCTTATACTCTGGTGATAGCGCTCGAGGAGAGGAAGACCGTGGTGGTATTTATTTTTTAATTGGGTGAAATTGATTTTTGACCCCCATTTTTGGACCCCTGCTACGGTTATTATTAATATTATTAATATGGTACCAAGAAGTTTAAAATATATTGCCAAGAAGTTGTGAAATTATGCAAGTTGAGAAGGAAATGTTCATATAGGAACTATAGTATGCAAATGATCCAATTTTTAAGCACTTTGTTCTATTCAGTGAAATATAGGATAATGAAATGATTTGAAAGCTTAATTGAAAGGTAAGCTATGAAACTTCAGGCATTAAATGATCTCTTGTTTAGCTTAATAGCGCGATTTTTGAGTTCGTTTGCGTGCTACTTATCATTTATCGCGGGCTAAGAAGAACATAATCATTGTATTCAGAAATCATTCCCGCATAGCCAATGTACGATAACTTAGGGCAAAATTCATTGTTCAACGTCTTTTACCTCAGTGGTTGCAAGAGCATTGATGAAATAAGGTAAGAGCAAATGGCGGCAAGAAGGGAACTCATGGTCGGACGAATAGCCGGATTAGAAGAATATAGTGTAGCGGTCTTTACTGTAGTGTGAGTGAACTTGGACGTCAAATATTAAAAGCGGTAGGTACATCAATGACAACACAATGCACCAAAGGGCGCTAGTAAGTTACTGGGTAACCTCAGGACATGTCTTTCAAGGGCTTCTATGGCACACATCCAAACGGCCGTGTTTTCTAAAGTGAAAGATATCCTCTTTAACAATGCACCTTGCATGTAAACAGTAATGGTGGGAGACTGGTTTGAACACCACGTCAAAGAATCTCATCAGCACGTCTTCAGGAAAGGACAGCATATCTCTCCTATTTTCGTAATAATGGTGTGAGTAGGCGTTATGTGTGATAAACAGAACTATCTAGTCTCCCTTCCTGGTACCATGAGAGCTGAAAATATGTTGATACTCAAGGAGCCAGTGTTATGACAATTTGTACATGATCTTCCAAGAACCACTTTTCAATGACAGTGCTATGTCGCATATGGCTTGGGCTATTAGAAATAGCCTATATGAAACTGATATGCTACCAAGGCCTACTGCAGCTCTGGGTTTTTTCTTCTACTGAATACGTGTGGGATATGATTCCCTGGGCAACACAAATGGAAAACTAAGCTTCCAGTCTTATTGATCTATGTGCCCAAAGTGCTTGCAACGTGGTAAAATATCCTACAAATAGTGTTTACTATCCTATTCTTGCTATGGCTTGAAAACGCATGTAATTCTGCCCACTGCGCTCATATTCCATACTGGATGAATCTAGAAGATTTCAATGTTTTATTCCAATTTGCGCATAATTAAATTATTTACCGATTGTGTAAATTTCAAAATTTTATAATATCCTTCTTGACAATAAAATTTATATATTAAATAGTGCATTTAAAATACGGTCCACTCTTTATGCAGAAACAATTCTGTATTATGTTTGGGAAATTTTGCAATTAGAATTAGTTGCTAACATTAACAGTGAAAGAAAAGATTCTACAACTATCTTCTTGAAACATCAGGTTTATGCGATCAGAATAATTCTGTTTTGATACGTGCAATATAATTATGTAAATTACCAAGTTATATCCTTTTACAAACGCTAATTAAATGTAAACATTTGGGTTGAGGTTATTTGTTGTTACTTCTACGTATATTGATATGCTAATTGAATATATTTAACAAATATTTTTCCTTGTTTATTGAATAAAAAAACGTAGTAGCAGCCAAAAGGATAGAATCTATGCATATTTACGAAATATTTAAATTACGCAAAATTTTTGCACGAATAAATTTTTTTTAAAATTTTTTATTAATACATTAAATTTAATTTAGTAACATATTATTTGTCTATGGAATCTTCCCATTTATTTTTAAAAGATTATACGTAATTAGTTTATTTGTTTCCTAGTAAAATTTCACATGTAACATATGGAATGCAGTAATTTCTGTTGCATAAAATATTTCTTAAAAATTCATTCTCGGTTTTCCTTTTTGTATGTGATCAATATAAATGATATTTTTTTTTTGCAAATCTGATTTTTTTCTTAATTTATCAGTAAGAGTAATGGCATGTTAAGCGCAAAGAAAATGTTTATTATGCCAATTACGTTTATTTTAGTTTCAGTATGATTAATGATGTGTAACGATGTAGCAAAATATGTCTTAAACATAGTTATTAACTTTTCTCTTGAGTTTCGAGCATCGATGGTATGTTTAAAGTTAAAACGTTTTGCTTATATTATGCGTATCACATAATTTCTTTTCTTTACTTATAGTATACAATGTTTTCTATACAGATAGCATTGGAGAGATATGGCAACATTCAGCTTTCACAGCTGGGACTAGCGTAGCTGCATGCATTGTTATAGTATCAGCTGTATGTGCCTTCTATTTAAGGAAAATGCACTTGAAAAAGAAGCATAGAACAGTCAGGGTATGTATTAAAGCTATATTTATCTGTTCTTGTTACATTGTTTTTTCTGCGTCCAATAGTATAGTGAAAATACATTCTGGGGAATGTGGAGGTTTTAGAAAAGCGATAGAGATACTTTTTAGAAGGTCATATTTTATTTCATAAAGTACCTATTAACACCAAGAACTCGAAACTTAAAGAAAGTGTTTTCGAAAGAGTAAAGTAAACAGGAGGTTTATTTTCTTAAATATTGGCTGTGAATGTATTTGATTCCAAATATTTTTAAATTAACATGCAGAACATGTCTGCGTATTGTATAGCTGGAGACGGTTTTGGAAAAAATTAAGTATATTTTCTGCCTCTTCTCAATGCTGCCCTTGTAGAGAAAAAATTTAATTGACGAGATGTTTCTTCTGCTCTATGCATTTTAAAATTAACATTCCATAGCGTCACATAGGAAATCTTCCAGAGTAGATTAATAAAATATAGAATGTTCGAATAAGCGGCAATTTCCTAGCTTAAAATAATGGATGCAACTTAATCTAAGTTTTATTGTGATTATCCTGGGATCCACTAGTATATTCGTTGCGATCTGTAAACAAGAGATTCCGGCTCTAAGGCAAATGATCAGCGAGCACGAGTACTAATTTTCATCCCTTCGGTGGAGTGAACGTCAATTACCTAAACAGTAGCATCAGAACTTGTATTAGTTTAAAGATTCATAAGGTCAGCTCTACGTGGCGTATGAAAAGGATTGATACGGCAAGGTTCTACATTTTGGGAAATCAGTGAATCTTCTCTCTGCAGCCTTTTAATGTAACCAAAACAGGGTGAAAAAAGCTAATTAATTATCTAAGTGTATTGTTAAAAATTTGGTTCAGGGCTTCACTAAATTACACTACCAAAAATGTTGCAACCAAAAGATGGTAAAACATTTATCAGTTATTTGTTGCACTGGTTTGAGAGAATTTATCTATTTATTTTTTATTAATAGTTAATTTTGTGTTAAGGTAATTTTCCTGGCGTTCTCCTTTTCACCCACGCTTTTTATGCCAGAACGTAATATTTATTTTTGATTAATAGTTAATTTTGTGTTATAAGTAACTTTCCTAGCGCTCCCTTTTTCACCCACGCTTTTCATACCAGAACGTAAATGAAATAGCACGAGCTTATTTAGGAGAAAGAAGGAAGAAGGGAGAAAGAAGTGCTACTTAAGCAGAGGTTTCGGAAGTTGATGTTAAAGTGTGTTCTGCCTACTTGAGGTCACGTTGTTACCGTGATTAATTAAATTAGCAATTAGATTAATATTAGCAATTTGATTCTGTGGCATTGAGTGCTTCTAGCCATTAAGCTTGTCTCAGCGGTTTTCTACAAACCAGAGCCTTCCTGGGCGTTACTATTTCTTGTGATCTGTTAGGCTAATCTAACTGCATTTAATTCGAGTTCAATGTTTCTTGTAGGTTAAACCAGAAGTGTTGGCTTGCATAAACTCAAGTTGTGTCTTGTTCAAGTCAAGTTCTTTGTGTTCAAATAAAAGGGATGCTTACGCCCTTCTTCTGACTTTATCTGAATTCAGGTTAAGACAAGAGAATACTTCCTCTACAGTCCTTCTAAAGCTCATGGGTTTATGCTGCCAAAGAAAGTGATACTCTATAGGTTGAACAATTATTTGGTGAAATGTTCAACCATGAATGGAGACTGTCGAACCAAGAATTAGAAATATGTTGAACCATAAATTAGGAATAACTTTAATAAGGAACTGGGAGTATATTACATCATGGACTGGAAATATGTTGAAGCATGAATTAGGAATATCTTAGAGCATCATTTACAATTATTTTTACCATTAATTAACAATTATCTAACTATGTTGAACCATTAATAGTAAGGTGTAAGAAGTTGTTTGAGAGCTCAGCCATCAAATTTACATCTGCTATTTTCTGCTGCTCTTTCTGCTGGTACTTCTTACTCGAGTAAATAAACATACTTACAGCAATAATTATTGGCAATTTATATACCATAGCAATCTGGCTTATTTGCATATGATTCAAATTCGGAAGAATGAAAGTATATAATATGTATGATTAAATACATACTTGCAGTATATTAGCATGAATGGAATATATTTTTACAAAATTAAATGTCTTACTCAGTACAAACTAGCTAAATCATAACTGCTTATTGCAACAGTTGAGTAAAAATTTCAGGAAATATGTGAACAGAAAATGATTCCATTAAAAGTCATTGCATAATTATACTGCAATTGATATGAGTTTCAATAAAAATTTTTGTTTGATGTATATGTACTTTCAATTGTATATTAAATTGCATTGACTCTTTACGCTGCGTGTTGTTTAATTCTATTAAATGTACCCTGCATGTATTAGAAAGAGCAGATCTAAATCTATAAACAAGCAATTTTCTTGTTTAATTTTAAATATTTTTTACATTATGTAATTTAGATCTAATGATTTATTAGTTTTTCTTCAAAATAATAGTTAAACATTACAACTAAATTGCAGATTTTATCTCATATTGATTTGCTAGTCTATGAACATGCATAGATGCGAGAATAAATTTAAGCTCTCCAGTATTTAAACTTAAAAGAGAAACTGCTTTCTCATTGTAGAATTGAAATTTTAATTGATAGAAAGAAACTTTTCCCATAGCGAATTTAATATGGAATCAAAATTCGATTTAAGACGTACATATTACTGAAGTCCTATATTTTGCAATAGATTTACAAAATTTGATGCAGGATTTTATTTCGCCATTATAAAATTCCATACCTTAGCAATTAACATTTTCATAGAGCCTAGTTTACCTTACCTTATTTTACAATTGTTATCAACATGGCTTGGCATGAATTGCCATTCGAAGAGAAAAATTATTTACTCTATAATCAACATGGGTCTGAAAATTGCCAGTTCTCAAATCGTTCTAAATTTGTCTTTAATTTATCTCTCAAAGAAAGCACTAAATTGCTTAATAACGATTAAAAAGTAAAAAATGTTCTTAATAATTCATAATTTAATAACAATTAAAAAGAAAAGATGTTCTTAATAATTACAAATTTAAGAACGATTAAAAAGAAAGATGTTCTTAATAATTACAAGTTTAAGAACGATTAAAAAGTAAAATGTGTTCTTAATAATTCACCTCTTTCTCTATTTTTTAATATCTCTGTTGTGTAATGCAATTTTTAATATTTACATCTACGTATATAAATTAGAAAATAATCCTATGAGCAAATTTATAATAGAACTGATAACTTCTTTAAGCCCATTTGCACATTTATTATAATTAACAAATAATATTTTTCGCGCTAAGTATTACACACCCTGATGAAAACTAATTCTTTTATTTCGTCCTAATAGTAATTTGTTTAGTGAATTTTACTTACTCTTATTGTTCTAAGCTTTTTTTTGGCATGATAATTTTTACTATGCATTTGTTTTTATATGGAAGGCAAACTTTAGAGAGATCTTGCATCTAGCAATTGAAATGACAAAATATAATTTAATTGCTTTTTCAAGATGCAGGTGTTTCAGTTCCAGAAATACTACTGCAACGAAAGGTATCGATTACGATTACTTTAGAAGACTAGTTTTAAAATGAAGAAATTACGTGGAATTGGGTTAATTAGAGGTCATTAGAATGCAATGATATCTTGTCAAACGAGAAAGGGAACTTGGTTCATTTTAGCATATCGGTTATTTCCTCTGATTTCAAGTTAGGAAATCAATTCCTAATTACTCTGTCATGTCAACGAGCTTCGATATATTTTCTTCATTCCTTCTTGTGTAACCGTATATTCTTGCTTATACAATAGCTCACAAAAATGATCGGGCAGTTTGATTTTTTGTATTGTTTAATGAACATAAAAACTAAAATAAATTAAAACAAAAAGAAAGGCTTTTATTTTAATTAGATGTAAATTCAAATTTTTTTATAGTAAATACATTTTCGAAAAGATGAGAATTAAATTCAAAAATCAATATCATTTGTTTAATGAGGAAAAATATTCTCACAAAAATAATAGAAAATTTTTAGTAACAGCCAAAAAGGACAAAAACTTCCATTGCTTTTGCTTCTTAATATTTTGTACGATAACCTTTACACTTTTTCACTTCATTTAATCTTTTGCGCATTGACTCC